>JAHPZR010005568.1:20000-41163 GCA_019787425.1 Platygyra sinensis
GCGAAGGAAAGTGACCGGACCCGAGAGATTGACGGAAGTCAAGCAGAAGCCAGGTGTTTGTATTATCCATGTGATCCTAAGGCCAGGCTGTATTGTTCTAATCATGCGATCATTCATTTCAAGGAGAGTTTTCTGCTTGCATTTATCGTAGTTTAGGGATATGCTTTACCTAGCACTTCAGCCCAATTCAAAGCAGTAACAGGAAACGATTATATATATTAACATTGCCAGTGAGTCTGTAACTACAAACACAACATTATTGGATCTTTTCACTAAATATAGCGTTAGGGCCAAGTATCCGGCTTAGTGTTGTAGATCGCACGCCCAACGAAAGCCCCTACTTAACAGATTAAACATGTCTGCTGTACGCCGTGCACTGCTTGTGGTCCGGCCCGAACACAAGAACAGAGAGATCACCATGTCACTTTTCTTCTCTGGCTTTTCAGATCTGTCAAAACAAGTGGTGATCCGTTGGCGCCATTTACCAAGAAAATATTTAGTTTTATAGCAGCGCATATGCATGGTTTGTTTTATTTCAATTTTTTTTTCTGTTTTCCCTATAATTGACAGATTAAAGCCAGCTCGACTTCCTCCACAACAATGATCATGTTTAGAAAAGCATTTTTCCAAGAAACATAAAACCAGAGGGAATATTTAGTAATAAAATGCCACTCAGACTTCCTGTAAGTGAGGTTTGAAGAAGTCAGATAGATTCGTGAACAAGAAATTTCCGCTGTTATCCCAATGAATATCCTTTTCTAACTTCTATTCCCTTCACTCCCCGCGCTTGCCAAGCTAAAATCTGGAAAAAAAGGAAAATTATTTTAGCTGCAGGATCATCTATTAGCTGCAGGATCATCTACAGACTTCCAGACAAACGTTAAACACCCCTTGGCAATGTAGTTAATATCTAAGATGCCAAACATTGGCTAAGCGTAAAACTTTTTCCTCAAATCTCAAGGAGGATCAACTCTGCCACACTGATCGTTAAGATGAAAACGTGTCGTATAATTTCAAATGTTCCTTGACGGAAGCAGTGCTTGGCTTCAGCTCAACTGAAGGCAGGTTGAAGAAACAAAAACAACATCCTGTGTCAAAAATACAATGTTTATATGATCAAATGTCAGTATTATAATTTAAAGTAGATGAGCAACCAGGGTTAAACAAATTAAAACAATGAAAACGTTCTCTTGCTTAAAATTTAGGACTAGATTTTAACTGAAAATAAACTTTCAGTTACTAACATGATTTCATTCAAAGGCTGTAAGTTGGCAGGCCCAAGCTTATTTTATCCTTAATTTTTAGCCAGAAAAAAGTTCTAAATTGTTTTAATATGTCATTAAGATACTGCAATGTTTCCGTATTTTTACATCGCAGTTTTAACAAATTGTGAGAGATTTGTAATGTACCAACTAAAAAGGAATTGTTATTGCAAGTGGAATGACTTGTCACTAGCAGGCGAAAAGCAACTCCCCCCACCCCTCCCAGCGCTAATTCAAATTCTTTACTAAATATAACCTATATTTTTCAGCGTCCGTCACGTATTCATATAGCCGGATATTTTTTATGTTCGTTCATGATATCCTTTGATAGCCTGGCTTAAAACGTTAACAATAATATCGTGCGCGGTTTTCTTTTCGAGGAAGTTAAAATTTGTTCGTTATCTCAGATGGTTTTGATATCTCAGTCAAGGAGACGACATCGAGAGAGAATCCGGAAAGATCAGTGCAATGGATTCTTCTAGAAACACGTGAAAGGCCGCTTTACTTTAAAAGCCCTTAAACAACACTATTTAGTTTTAATCTTTCATAATCAACTTTTATCTTTAAAAGGGATTAACTCTTTTGAGCAAAATAACAATACTTCATCCACTTCTGTGTTATATTGTTGCTGCTTAAAACAAGACGTGTACGCACGCGCCGATTCAAAACGAGGTCGAGCGCACAAGGTCAAGTCAGCATCACGAAATTGGGTCTGAAAGGTTATTTCGTTTTTTTTTAAAGTCTATCCCTAAAGTTCAATTCGCAAGAGCGTATTCTAGCAATACTTGCAACTATACAGCTTTAGATTTGTTTGCTAAATGTGTGTGTTCAAATGAGTTCGGGAATGAAATATGTTTACTGCTCTTGATTCAGCACTGAGTTCAGAATAGTTTCGTGCAAGTTTTAGTAGCTGAAATGTTAGCTTGGCACTTAAGCACGTGTTGTAATAGAGCCAAACGTCCCAAAATAAGCATAAAAAGAAAACATGTAATAACTAAGACAAGCTTCAGCGTGCCAATCAACTGATGTTAACTTGTACCAGTAGGGTACAAATCTAGAACTTCCTGCTTAAACGCAAACATTTCGCCCACGTACATATCCCCCATAGAGCATATTTATTGCTTAACCCTAAATTATCATTGCCCTCCGGCAGATGAGAAAATAGTAATGATATCTTCTTCTTATCTTGCTTAAATTGTAGAAACACGGCCAACATCCTTTTTTTTGTTTTTTTTTTTTCAATTTCGAGATTTTTTCTTCCAGCTAAATAAATTTCGACTTGTCTTCTTCTTACATGAAACAGGGTAGGCCCTTTAAACAGAGAGGTAAGATGTTGTAATCCAGAATGATATGAAGTGAATATTCATGAGCCGGGCGATGTCTAAGTTAAGGTAAAGGAATTCGCTTTCTCGATTGTTGAATTAGTCCTTCAGGAATGATAGGTTTCAAGAAGTAAACACGAAAACAGAAGGGAAGTGCTAAAACTATATCCGCCACTTAAAGTGATCTCACATATTTGTTTTTTATTCCAATTGCAGGGTGATGACAGCTGTCCTGCTGTTCTATTATTTTCATAAGACTTTTTAAAATGTCGCTATTTCCTTTGAGGTGGAATATTTCTCGCTATTTATGGTACATCAGGGCAGCAGCACGACTTCATAACCCAATGCGGCTCGGGTTAGATGATGGTGATATATCTGGGCACAAATCCAACGGTAAGGCATTATTGAGTGTGTGTATTATTGAGTGACAGATATCACGAAAAGTGGGTGTTAAATATCCGTTAAGGCTGCAACGTTTTTGCGTCATTTGACATGTAAATATCAACGCTATCGCGAAACTGATAAGTTTTCACACCTGAACCGCAAGCCGTATGGCTTTATTGTCTGTCTAGTCGAAGCAAAAGTGCCAGATTTCTGTCGGTGTGAAAGCAATGAAATAAGGTATTAAATGACGTGAAGGCACGGTTATCCTGGAGACAAACGTTTAACGCTCAAAAAGCTTAGACGAGCTTTAAACCTTGGTGTATCATTAACCGACACTTGGTTCAATTCACGCTGGTATTTGCTTGAAGGTGTTGAGAGACTGCGGCGTTTTGGAACCCGAGGCGAACTCGGAAACCCAGTCGTGAAGTGCGACCGATATTATTTCAGAGATTTGCGTCCAGTGGTCGTGGTTTAGGCGCCAGAAGCTGTAGCAAAGGTTACCCGTATACAGCAATGCTATCCGCCAGTTTGATGCTCCGTTCTATGCTGTGTCTTCTGCTCAGTTTCCTGTTATTTGGACCCTTGGTGGTTCTTGCTGACGAGGAAGACTATGATCCCTGCAAAGCCGGTGAGTTTATGTCCATATTTCGTCTGCAACTCGTTGTCTTCAGATTGCCACGGTTTGTCCGTGGAATCAATCTATCTTCGTTTTGATGGGAAATTAGTACAATTCGTTTGTGCTCGTGAGCTCTCCTATCAGTTAAGTTGTCAGATTAGTAGTCTAAACTAAACATATTTATATGTGTATTATTCGTTGTGAGTATTGGCTAGGCAGTGTTTGATACTGTTTTGCTTTCTACTTGGCCTAAAAAGCGATTTAGAATCTTCGGAAGCTAATAGAAAGATCCTCTTTCTCAGATGTATAGTCATCGAGTTTTCCTTGTTTCAAGAATGATTAATCATTTCTTGAGATATGCACACGTAATACCTATTTCAATACGCGATCTCTCATTCTGTCCCAGATGGCATTATCCAGGGAGATATTGCAATCTCGTTGAAAGAACTGAGACACCGTCGACAGAAAAGAGCAGCCACAGCTTACAGCAAGAGGTTATGGCGAGACGGAGTGATTCCATTTGTGATTGCCGACGGGACCTACACAGGTTAGCCTTGAACCATTCAATAATGTAGATCTTTCGAAACCTGATCAAACCCCTGCTTCATTCAGTAATGTAGATCTTTCGAAACCTGATCAAACCCCTTCTTGTTAACACTAACATCAAACACCGATAGATCTATTGAAATACAGGGCACAAGTTCAAGTTTAGTCAGCTGGTATGTTTTGAACTTAAACACATGAATGATCTCAACAATGGAAGCAGATCAGCTGAAAACATATTCAGAAGAAGGCTGTAGGCTAGACTTAAACCGGACTCGACTTAAGACTGAATTGGGGCTCAAGTATCTATTGCATATCATTCCCCTTATGGTATTTATTAGCCGAGTGCATTCAGACAAGCAGCTTGGAGAAAGGTAGTGTTGGTATTCCAAATCATAAACAACTGCTCTATCCATTAAATCGGCGCTGTTGTTCGCCTTAATCATTTTAACACTTCAATTTTGGTCATTTAAGTAAAGGATGCTAAATTGTTATGGGTAAACATGCCCAAATCTTTTGTGAAAATGGTTCCTGTAATAGAGATAGTATCTTCAAATTTATTTTTTCTGGATCTTCTTTCAGTGCCAAAAGCATAAGCATAAACAACACTGTGAAAGGCCTATCGATTTAAATCGTTTATCTGGATGGTTAATCCATCAGTTTTGTCACCCTTTATCCTTTAATAAACAATTAATCCTTTTTTCACTCACCGTGACAGCACTGAAAGAATTCGGCTATTAGCGGTACGGTATGGTATACCCCAGTGTTACTTTAGAATGTAGTGACTATACTTGAACATTGACCTAATGGACACTGTACTATACTTATATGACTAGTCGTAAGGGAGGTGATGGCTACTGTTTATGATTTACCATACAGGGAGATCCCCATTGCACACCTTAAAATCAACAATCATTGACCTTCGTTCACTTTTACCAAAGCCCTAAAGGCAGTTAACACGCAAGAGAAGAAACATGCACGCAAGGGACAATCCATGAAAAACGGAGCCTAAAAATCAAGCAAATGCACAGTTGGGAATTGCGTCAAAATGTGAAATCTAACGTTCCAAGCTGACAATCATAAGTCTGAACTAAGGCTCAGATTGGTCTTCCACGTAGGCTGAAGAGACGTTAATGGCGGTTATCAGTAAATAATTGTCTTGGACACGAGTAAAATTTCCTTGGACACTGCTCACATTTTTCTCCTTGTCACGGTCAAACAAGCAGTAACTCATGGCCAATGACATCCACATCTGTTTTCAATTCTCGCAGCCGACTTTTTACAGTTGCAGACAATCCAAAAAATAAATAATAAATAAATAAAAAAAATTCCTATCTCGTGGCATGGGTCAAGTTGAACTTTTCAGGTCCTCAGCGTTCCCCACCCCTTCCACTCAAAAAAATTCTCTCTGTCAGGTTTTGTCAGAAATGGAGTTTGCTTTATTTAGTGTGTTAAAGATGAAAAAAGGAAATGGGTTTAATTGATACCACAATAATAACAAAGCACAATAGCCGTAATAACACTCTATTCTTTGATTCTTTGATACGTCTTGTCCAATAAACACCTAGGAGCCATGAGTTACTAATCCTTAATTAATTTGACAGCTTTTGTTTGTAATTCCATGCATATTTCATTTATAATAAGATATGGGGTAAGCCTTTTGAAATATTACGCAATATTTTAATTTCTCAGCTGTCGGTTTATCAAAATCATGAAATCACGACATGAATTCGATTCCATGGCAAACCACAAGACCAAGTTTTCCCTGGTGCCAGGTAAATCACATTTACCCCACACACAAGAAGAACAGGGACCTTGAAATCGAAAGCCAGAAACGCCACTATTTTTGGAGCGGGTTTTGGGTTGTTATCCGCTTAAAACTTTAAAAGCGATTTCTGTGTCTCTTTTGATTGGCTTACTTAAATTGAAAAGACTAGCAAGATCGGAGACAAAAAGGAAAGGAATTGCCTCAATATATGCCAGTTTGCAAGTTTTCTTCCAAGCTAGTTTTTTTAATTTAATTGATCCATGTTGATTGCTGCTTTTCCGTGTTAGCTACCTACCCCTGGTGTTTGAACACTAAGCTCTGTTCTTGAGGACTTTGAAAGAAAAAAAAATGACGACACTGAATGTTCTAATGGAGTAGTGCACGCGTATGTATACAATGTTATGACATGACCCCACAAGCTGCTAGGTTTAAGCTTTCTGTTTGTTAAAGATTTATCTTTTTGCCATCTTTGCATTTGGCGATTCTCAAAATCGGGTATCAGCCCTCTATAAAATTATTCAAAACTTTTCCTAGTTGGCTCGATTCTCAGTTGTCTCTCCGCTAACTAGAGGCTTGTCCTACTCTATTCAACGGCATTGTAAATGTTATAGTTAACAGTCATAACCGTCACTTCTGAGGATGTATGTTCTAACATACGAAAAGTCAAGTTAATACAGTTAAGTGTTTTTAGACCATGCGTTGTCTATTTGTAATGTTTGTAACTTCTGTTTGTTTTTTCCTTCTGAAATCGAAATCGCCGATAAACAAGAATATGTGGACCTTGCAACTCTAGATCTGGAGTTGGATGACCTAAAATTGGGAAAAATGGGAAGGGGAAAGAGGAGGTTGTTCAAACATTTATATTTTTTTGCCAGTGAGCTCTATCGAGACGATGAGCTAAGCATTTTGGCCGTCCGCCAGTAATCGCTTAATCTTGTTATCAAGGAAAAGTAAAAATGCGGGGAAGATTTTGCAAAAAATATTCAACTTCTTTCTGTCTCACATTCTGGGTTTCTCTTTTATCCAGCTCCTGCTAAATCTCTGACACCTTGCTTTGTGTGTCTTTGTTGGAATTTTAAGAGATGATTTTTCTCCTCAAAGGCCGATATTTTTCACACATGCTCGAGGTATTATCATTTGAATCAGACAACGTGTGCGGTATTTAAACCTTGCAAGTCTTTATCTAGCTCTTCTTTCAGCTAACGTCAAAACAAATATTTCCGTTGACCATCTTATCATGAGCTCAACCATATGCTTCTGGCGCTACTCTTTATCATACACGGCTGGCTCAGAGGTACCAGCATTCACCGCTTAGCCTGCAGAACAGGCGTAATAGCTCTTATCGCAGTTATCAGCGGTTTGACATGGCCATAGGGTCAATTCTGCTTTGTCTTCGTTTGTGTGCCTTTCTTACAAAGGAATATTTGACAGCAGGCTCGACTCCAATAACAGCTATTTTTGAGTATTTTTAAGGTCACTCAAAACCTTCAAGTTACGGTCGTGAAGAATAATTTCATAAATTCACGTTTCACGATGATAAAATCAGCTCAGTAATCACGCATCACGAGAATATACCCCTGTACGACTCTCTTCCTACTTCATAGATATGCATTATGGGATCAGTGAACAGATTTCTGTTGTCTCTCTGTTTGAAATTATGATTCTCGTCCGTTGCCGCTTGTACTTTCCGGATTTGTTGAGGCTGACCGATAAACTGATTCTGAAATTAAAAGGACGGTCAATTTTCAAACGAACAGTTTTGCGTCGGTAATCACATGGCTTGAAGTATAATTTGGCAAAAATAAATCTGAGCAAAGTTTTACAAGCCGGTATGGCGAAATGCATTTTTAGTGGTTGAAAAAGTAATTCACAAGGCTTAAAACTCAGTGGACTTACTCAGGCAGAACGCAGTCCCATCTACAAAAGATCTCCGAAGATATATTCGCAAAACTTCCCCTAGTAATGGCTCTCCTATAATGTTCGAGAATCTTTGTCAATCTTCGGGTCATCTTCGACAATCTTCGGATGATGATCTATAAAACTCTTTGGAATTATTCGGAAAGATTCGAAGGATCCACGAAGTTAAGGTATTTTAAAATATTTTTAAAATGTTCGGGTTATATACGTAAATTTTCTCATGAACAGTTCGGATTTTACGGAAGAGTTCGAAAAACGCCGGCTGCCTTTGGGGAACCGTGGGTTAACTTCGAGCGATTTGAAAGATTTCGCGTGACTGTTTCAGTTGGCAAGTGTCTTCGAATTCTTGTTAAGCCTGTTGAAACGTTAGTAAGTAAATCGTGTTTTTCCGACACCGGCCCAGTTTATTGGATTGAGGACCTTTGGGGATTGTTTAAGTATCATCTTCTGGCGCCGTTTTTTAATTATCACATAGTTAGGAGTGAAAAACATTGTCTTATGTAAAAATGTTTTTCACTGTTCTGCGTGGTTGGAGTTTGTTCAAACTCGAAACTAAATGACAAACAATGTATGCAGAAAATCTTACCTAAACGTTACAAAACTGAAATCAAAATCCGGCGCAGGAGTATTGATTCCCCTCTGCATCTTGGTTATCATGTCTCACACGTAAAACCGGCGTTCGTCTTAAGAATAATAGCCACAAATCTCTTTCCCCGATGTCTCAGGCCTTAACAAATTTAACTAAAGGCTTAAATTAAAGGGTGATCATGAGCGGAACCCAATCATGCAGTAGCGAATGCCGCTCCATCGGCGGAAACATTTTGGGAAGGCTACCTAAACGGATACTCTTTGCACTGGTTATGTGTTAATTAATCCAATAGAAGGAAGAAGGGGTAATTACCTTAATACAAAAATGATTTCGCTGATAATTGAGGAATAATTTTTTGGTCCTTGAAATTCTTTCTTGACTTTGATGCTGTTTAGTG
Organism: Platygyra sinensis; assembly: GCA_019787425.1. NCBI lineage: Eukaryota > Metazoa > Cnidaria > Anthozoa > Scleractinia > Merulinidae > Platygyra > Platygyra sinensis. The sequence continues at coordinate 28,799 of JAHPZR010005568.1, forward strand.
TTTGCGTGTTAATCGCATTTGAACGTTATTTCGATGTCATAAAAAAGATCTAGGACCGCTGTGTTTTTTTTTTTCAGTATCCAAAATACATTTCTAATTTAACACCTTTGACGCCCAAGTAGCCATATATGGCCACTAAATGGTCGTGCTCTTTGTACAACTTGTGACGTCATCGATTTAAATGTCACTAGACATTATTGATCTTGATAAGTAGATAATAGAGCTACAATCTCAATAGATCTATCTGCAAATGGTCGCTTTTGGATATCAAGGGCAATCGCAAAAAAAGGTCCAAATTTTGGCTTCTGTGCATGCAGCAAATTAAAATACTCTATATTTTTGTGCCTAATCTTGAGGAAATGGTGAGGTAAAATTATCAAAAATTTTGATAATAGTCTTGGTAGACTTGCGAGTGGAACTGTGATAATTCGACAGAGACTGAATGTCTCATATAAAGATTGAAAATTGCAATCTATGAGAGTCTTATGTGAAAAATTGCTACCAAAATTAAGATTTAGCGCTCGCGCGCACAAATTTGTCTGGAAAAGATTTATGCCAAATAAAAAATAATAATAATAATAATAATAATAATAATAATAATAATAATAATAGTAATAATAATAATAATAATAATAATAATAATAATAATAATAATAATAATAAATAATAATAAATAATAAATAATAATAAATAATAGTAGTAATAATAATAATAATAATAATAATAATAATAATAATAAGGTCGGGATTTATTCATCGTATGGAATGAAACATAAGATAGGTATAGTATTAGCATCAAGCTTTTAGCAAGTATCTAATATTTCCCCCTTCCGATCCACTTTTCAAAAACCTTGCAGGGGAATGTGTAAGAATTCTGAGCATCGATTAAACAGACCACTGATTTTCGAGATACCGTGTGACTCTGTTCTAAACTGCCTTCGTGCAAAATATTTCATAGGAAAATGAGTTTGATTTGAGTGAAATTCCCGGGGGGTACTCCCAAAAAATTGGGTGGGGGTGTGCGGCCCGCTTCTCAAAATCCTTACCCTATTTATGACCTAACCAAAACTTCGATACCCTATTTATGGCCTGACTCTTAAATCAAAACCTTGTTTCTTACCAGCGTTACAATAAGTTCCCTAGATCAGACCAATGTTAAATTACCGTGAACGTAATTTGTGAAGGGCTTTTGTTGATTTTCTTTTTGATAATGATGATGCAGTGGCTTCTTCTTAAAAACATAGCCATATTAAGGCTACACTGCAAAAACCATACCCTATTTGTGACCAAAATGGCCAAATAAAGCTAAAATTGATATTATACCCTCTTTATGACCAAAACAACTGAAAACCCAAGCTCTTTGGGACAGCACATACCTATATAGCCCATATAAGGGAGTACCCCCCTCCCCCCCGCCCTGCACTCTCCCGGGATGAAAATGAACGTGTAGGTGGAACACATTTCCATATGAATGCTTTCGCGCGAAGATTCGTTTTGACAGGGAGGCAAATAAATTAGCAACTAGAAAGTGGCCTGTCACAGCCGTTATCAGGAACTTTACATTTTCGGCTCAATTTGCCGTCATAAAACTCTCTGACGGCTTGCCTTAGCATCGGATATGGAAATCGCCATTTTAATTTACATTACTTTTACCACTGTCCGACTACCGGTAATTGGCTACCAAACCGCAACACTAGGTTCAAGTTAGGACAATGAAATCAACTTCTTTCAAGTAGTCAAATTAGCCCCTGGGTGAAGAATTCTACACGTCATCTTAACGGGAACAGTCGGAATTTATTCGTTCCGGTATCTGATTTTTCTGTAACTGTTAAGCCAATATAATCGCACATACATACATACATACATACTTTATTTGATGAGAAGGTTGTGTTAAAGGCAGCCAAAAGGCTGATGTGGACCTACTATACTAAACATTAAGAATTACATTTATATTACACGATAAGGCGGAAGGCTTCTCCCAAATTCCTTCCAGACAAGATGAACACTATTGCCACACGTAGTGTACAGTCAAAACGCCCTATCACGAATTCTGTTATATGGCAGCATTTCTTGGCATCGAACATATTTTCTTTGGCTTCGAAATTTTGAAAGCGTAATTCAGTTTTCTCATTTAGAATAAGAGGATCAAGGGAGAACCCTAGTACACTCTAACGAAATCTTGTTAACGATATCAGACTGTATTAACAGACAGCACTTACTGATTTCTTCGCTTCCTTGTCGTAAAAAAAAAGGAAAAAAATGTCTAATTGGCTTCATACTTCGGACGAAAGCTGTTTCCTGAAAAGGGAGTTCTCAGGATATTTAATTAAGTAACGCTGATCCGTTGTAGCAGTTAAGAAATAGCAACGTAATTAGCTTTTTCAGGAAACGCCTTCAGGGTGTTGTTGACATGCCCCCAATTGTAGCAAAAGTGGATGACAATTGGTAAATTTCTGAGTTTCTCAAAACTGAACCACGCGTTTTAAACATAACGTTATCTCTATTTTAATAGTTAAAACTGTCATTTACTGAAATATACATTTTGTAGTGAGTTCGTCAACTCGAAAACTGTCATTTTTTTTCTCAAATATCTCTAGAGAGCGCAGAATATTAAATCGTATACTCATCACCTTTCGAACACCAGATTAGTGAAATTTCCAGTATGTTCCGCAATTCCTTTACTATAGATTTATGTTATTGTCTCGATGTCATCTACAGAAAACAAGGGTTTTTTTATGGCTTGGTTGCGTAATTCACGTAAACAATAGCTCCACTATTCCATTGATTCAAAGGGTCGGGGATTATACTTACATAACTCCATTTAATCACTAGTTATGTAAGTTATTTCCTACTAGTCTACTAATGGACGTCTAGTTAATGGCAATTTGTCATCATGAGGTTTTGGTGGCGAATTACACATTTACATTCCTGGAGCCATTTTGTAAAGTTATGTTCCCCTCTTACCAACCAAAAGGAGGTGTATCGAACACGACAGGAATGTTTCTGTTAAGGTTTCTTTTCAAGATGTAAATGAAAATTATTGGTTTGTAGAACGCCGTCTTCATCTCAGTATTCTTTAAAAACGCAAAGGCAAGTGGAAGAAATGTTCTCCGCCTTACGGCGGAGTTTCTTTTGCGTTTGGGCAAAAAAGCCGGAATAATGGAACGGTGGAATGGCGGAATGACGGAACGGCGGAAAAAAAACGAAATCCTATAAAAGGAGGAATGGCGGAGCGACGGAAAATCTCCCGAAGTCCTAAAAGACGGAATGACGGAATATCAACCGAAATCGTAGAGGACAAAAGTGAAAAAGAAACTGTAAACTAAAAATTCAGTCTTAGTCAGTATCGTGACATAATCCTCTTAGGATTGAGTCTATTTTCCTCAGATCTGATTTATTTATAGTTAAAATAGAATCAATATTACACGGGCTTGCTGGGAGCGCGTGCCACACTGTAGGTGATTCTCCACTAAAAGATCGATCACCAATAGATTTTTTCCATTTTGCTTGCCGGATGTAGTAGAATAGTGTCTGAAATGGAGCGCAGTGAATAGCGTGCGTGCTTTTTTCGTTAATCAAATGGCTAATATAAGCTGGTGCCATCTAGTGCTTTAAATAATGATATGCGAATGCTACACGGGAATCGGTAGTACAAATTTAAAAGGATAACAAATTCTCAACAACAACAAAAGAAAATATTATTTTACACTGGGATGGGGTCTTCACAAACCCGAGCCTTTTTTCTCTTACCCCAAATCCTCCCCTAAGACGGGGGAGGCTTTATAGGTATACTGTCGTCTTATGTTCGTGTTATTTTCCATCATTCCGTCTTTTAGGATCTCGGGTAATTTTCTGTCATTCCGTCTTTAAGGATTTCGGGTAATTTTCTGTCATTCCGTTTTTTTAGGATTTCGGGTAATATTCCATTATTCTTTCCGACTTTCCGCCATTCCACCGTTCCCTCATTCTGGCTTTTAGGGTCGCCCACCGTGAGATTTGATCGAGTCCAGGTCTCTTATTCAAAAACATGACATTGACTTCTGCTGGTGCTATCCCAAAAATTCAGTGAATTATATACATACATATTGGATTTAGCTGATCCCAAGAAATAAAACGCCAGCAAAAATATAATGTAAGGCTTTGATAAGCTCAAAATCCACATCTTTGTGACAACTGATCTGCCTTTAAATTTTGTATTTTCCCATGCACCAAGTCAACTATTCGTTTCTCTTTTTACGCGGTTACTCTGCCTGTCCCAAGGGTTTTTAAATACAAATTTCAAGTTTGTTTGTTCTTTTTAATAGTCAGTCAACACGATTAAGCACACAATTCACAACGTACCCTTTGTCACGCCCCAAACACGTATGCTGCACGTGCTATAGTATTATTTTAGAAGCGGCTTCTATAGACCCTGCATAAGTGGGCCCTGAATTTACTTTGTGCATCCTAAGCCTCGTATTGATGTTTCCAGACAAAGGATTTTTCACATGAATGCGAGGCTTTGGATTCAAATATGGGTGGCATTTATGAACGAGTCCAAACCTTCCTAGGCTCGATTTCCGCCGCTCTCTCGTGTCTGGTCTACCCTCCCCGAGAAGAACGCCGTGTATTCGAGGGAGGAGCGCGGGCTCATTTCCCGAAAAGCGGCTGGTAATCGAGCCTAAAACCTTCCCTCTCAAGCAAGTGCTTAAAGGGCATTTGACACCCTTCTGCGCATGTGCAGCAATTTGATTTCTCATCCGACGGAACAATTTTCAAAGTTGTTATTTGTGAGAAAAATCCTCTTCCATCGACCTTGTGAGGCGTATGAAAATAGTAATACCAATATCGAAGAACTGTTTAGTCATCCATGAAAAATGGAAAAGTCGTATTTTGTGTTTTGAGTTGAATGCTGTCGAGAAATACAATGTCCTCGAGAGGGTTTTCGAAGCGGCTAGAGACGAAAACTACTTTCACCTCGTAGCCGTCTTCTTCGAAAAAAAAAAAAGACAAAAAACGAAGAAAAGATGCAAGTGCAAGGACGAAAATCGGAAACTTTGTATAGATAGCTGCAGATATGCATGCAAGTTGGAAGAAAGTAAAGCGTATGTGGTTGTAATCAACGGACACGGCCTTCACACAACATAAACATGATAAATATTCTTTACAAACAAAAGGCCAAAAGCCGGCGGATAAAGAGGCACGTGCAACTCTAAGCTGACCCTCGTGGCGCTCGTGATAGTATTACGGTTTCTATTGGTTTAAAAAAATTGGGGTCAATCAAGACCGCACATGCGCTTTATCGTGACAATGGTCCTTTAATTTGCTCTCACAATGCCCTTCTCCATTCAAGACTGATAAATGGGTAGGAGTGGGTAGGAACCCTGACAGAATTCTGGCGACCAGCGATGGATCAGTATCCGAACAAGAGTGAGAAGTCAAGGACTTGCCAGCCAGCAGCCTTATCATCATCATCATCATCATCATCATCATCATCATCATCATCATCATCATCATCATTTATTTTCTTTAAGTATAACAAAAATTAAAAATACAGCATGTAGGTTGTTAGGCGAGGAGACCTCCAGAAACCACCAGGCTTATAGGAGAGGCCACCTCGACATCACAATATTAAATGAGATAAAGGCTGCGAAGGAGTGCGGCAGAAACTAACTCAGAAACTGTTTTAATAAAAACTCTAGCACTTTGTTCTTAAAGGTAGAAAAGCTTGAGAAATCGGTAATAGAGGCAGGAAGACAGTTCCAGACCCTAGGTCCTTGGTAAAGAATTGTGAATTTCTTGATGTTCGTGCGACAGGAATGCACGCGATAATTACCGGCTGTTCTCGTGTCTTATCTATGGACTTGAACTATGGACTTGTATTTATGCATATTTTTTGTTTACTTTGCAGGCGATCAAAAAGCCACTATTATTCAAGCCATGCGTCACTGGGAAAATTTTACATGTTTGTCATTCGTTGAGCGCACAACAGAGAAGGACTATATCTACTTTCACAAAGGACGCTGTGGGTAGGTTAAGGGTTTTTTGTCAGTTGGGCAGGCATTAAGCTGACTTTCGCCAATCGACGAAGGAATAACGAAATTATCCAAATTCACCACTTGCACAATACCATAATGCACCTCTTTAACCCCCCCAAAATTTTGCATACTCATTGTTTGCAATTTCTCCTGGGACATGAACATGTCCCAAGAGTAATCTAAAACAATGCTATGCAAATTTTTGGGGGGTAAAAGAGGTGTATTATGGGATTTGTGCAAGTGGAGAATAGAAAAGTGGGTGCTTTTTGTTGATTCAACTCATCCCAAAATTGGAAAATTTATTCATTTTACGTTTTTGTTTCACAGAGAAAGGAGAATCATTATCGGCATACGAGAACGAGATAGTGAAAATGCCCAGAGAATGATTCAGTTAATATTCCTTGCAAAAAAGTTGCGTTTATGCATCATGTTTTCACAGCTTTGAGAAGATTATTGTCTTTTTAATGAAATGATACTGATTTGGCTAATTCATACAAGCATGCCTATGTACATGTACACAGCTAATAACTGAAACCATACTTTCTCTTCGCCCTGTTTAGGTACTGTTGTAAATAATAACTACCTCTCCTAGGAAGTGGATCGAATTATTTATTTCCCATTTGCGCTTCTTGTAGTTGCTGCTCCTACGTTGGACGGAAGGGGAATGGGCGCCAGGGGATTTCTGTGGGAAAGAACTGCGACAAATTTGGAATTGTCGTGCACGAGATTGGTCACACTGTCGGCTTTTGGCACGAACATACTCGACCTGACAGGGGTGAATTTGTTACGATTGTTAAGGACAATATTAAGAAAGGTGCGTGAAACTTTTGAAAGATTCGTTTTGTCTATAGTTGCACAGCGCAGTGGTGACCATGAAGGCTACGAAGTAGTCAAAGTTGGCGATGAAGTAGCTTCTTTCGCAGACGCTCTTTGGACTCGTCGCGCAATCTTTCTTTTGCGTGACGCGCCACGTAGGAGGCTTGTGACTAAGCGGCTTATAGGGACGACGGAGGAAGAATACAGTCAACAGAAGCCTGATTTATTAAATCTTTAATAACACACACTTTTAACCACGGCACAAAGCTAGTTGTAATATTTTGTTTATGTTGTATTTTTTTAGGGGAAGAACATAACTTCCTTCAGCTTAGTTCCACGGAAATTAACTCCTTGAACGAACCTTACGACTATGGATCCATCATGCACTACGGGAAAAGCACGTTCGCAAAGGAAGTTAGTCAAGTGACAATTCTACCCAAAAGGAATCCAGAAACTGAATTAATTCCTGAGATCGGACAAAGGGATCAGCTCAGTAAAGGAGATATTAGGCAGACTTCTAAAATGTACCGCTGTGCAGGTAAAGCGAAAAAAAAACTTGTACATTGTGTCATGCAGACAGGAACGCAATGCGGTGTATCACAGGTCTGTTACAAATAGGTCATTTCCGATTTATATTGTGTCTATTTCAAAACGAGTCTAAGTGTGAAATCTTTCATATGAAAATGAGTTCTGCATGCAGTTTTATTTTCATCCAAATCAAAGTCATTTTCCTTAAAATAGTTTTGCACTTAGACTCGCCTTGAAACAGAGGCACAAGGGAACTCGGAAATGACCTATTGTTACGTGCAGGTAGTTGCATCACTGTTGTAGTACGATGGAGCAGCACGTTAACAAGTGCTATATTTGGGTCCAAGTCATGACAAGCGTTTAAGTCCCTTTGGAATGTTCGGATTCTTATAAGGCCCAGGATTTAGTTAACTATTAGTTTTACCCGATTATGAGCCTGTGTGGGTTATTTGAATCTATTTTTTATTATTGTTATTTTGTGCTATTTCAATAGCCTGTAGATTTTATTACAGATCATGGGAGGGTTTGCCGTTTTTGGTAAAATTCCTGTAGTAGCTTAAGCAGATTTAAACCTGTTGGATGTGAACCTCAGCGGGACTTCTAACTTCCGCAATGTCTTTCTTCTTCGTAGTGTGGATATGGGTAATGCTTATTTGTTAGGGGCTAGTTAACAAACGACTAAAGCCAGTGAAACTATATTAACCATCATCCCATTAAATCTTCCGAAAAGGGAGAGTCTCGGAAAAGTTAGGACCCCTAAACTTTGATGTTTTCTGTTAGAATGTGGAAGAACCCTTCAAGATCGTTCTGGTACTTTTACATCGCCTGGGTTTCCTAGGAGCCAGAAGTACAAGCTATGCGAATGGCGCATTTCAATGACACCAGGCGAGCGAATCTCTCTCAACTTTACCAGCTTTGGTCTCAGACGGGGCCCCAATAAATGCAAGGATGAGTACGTGGAGATTCGAGACGGGCACTCCAAGTCATCCCCTCTGATTGGAAAATACTGCGGCAAAAGAACACCGCCTGCGATATGGTCTACCGGCAGTAGATTGTGGATAAAGTATTCTTCGGGTGACATTGGGGGAAGATCGGGGTTTAAGGCAAGCTATAAAGGTGAGAGGACATCCGCAGAGATATAATCATGCTGATCTGAAATTTTGTTACTGCAAGGAATAGGTTAAGCTAAGGATGCTTGCTTGTAGTAGTGGTTAATGGAGCAAGCTCGCTTTTAGTAGCCGTTACTGACTCTTTATATAGCTTTATACAGCGCGCGGTCCACTACCCCTTAGTCGCCTTTCGCCGTTCCAAATTTGTATAAAAAAGACTGGGGACAAGACAGGGTTCCATCAACTCGAGTCAGACAATGCATGATAGTAGCTAAGCCGGAAAAAGTATTGCGTTAAGATGGCAATAATCATGAGTACTATAATAGGCGATTTATTACTTACTTAGCATTTTGTTGACATCCGTTGTTAACCATTTTAGTCGTGAAGTATTTTCATTCGTTATTTAAGTAGTTATCATAGTGTCACGTTTGTATAGTCACCACGGTAAGTAGAAACGAAGAAAAAGAAAGGAGAGAGAAATTAGGTAACCTTACAATAATCTGGTTTGCAGGTTTATACTCTTCCTGGTCATGATTCATATGTTTTCGTGTTTCTTGCAGCGGTATGTGGTGGAAAAATAACCACACCTCGGGGAACTATTCAATCACCTAAGTTTCCTTCCTGGTATCCGTCGAACAAGAAATGTACCTGGACAATTTCTTTACCAGAGGTGTGTACCACAGAAATGAAACTTTCATACCTTGAATGATTCATTTGATTTCTTGCTATTTTTTGTAATTTTATTCCATCTTATTAATTTTGGGCTTTTCCTATTTATTTTTGTATTAAAAGTTTGTATAATATTTAATCTTACACTCATGCCCCTTGGTGACTTTGCATGAATCAAAATGTAAATAACCGATTATCATTTTGGCACAAAAGTTTAGTGCGGATGGTGCGGATCGAGGTGCTAATTTTGTAAACGCTGAAGAAAGTGTCACATGCCTAAGGTGCAACAGCGATTAGTTTTGGAAAAGAAACCTTACAATTACTAATGTGGAATTATGATTTAAAAATTAACCGTTATGTAAACAATTGGCCTCCATTTAGCGCGAAAATATTCTTGGATATTTGTCCGTGGATAGATAGATAGATAGATAGATAGATAGATAGATAGATAGATAGATAGATAGATAGATAGATAGATAGATAGATAGATAGATAGAAACCTTTATTTTAATAGGGTAACTCCTTCAGTTTTAAACAGGAAACTGGAAAAACTGACATCCTTAGAGGCCCTATAAAATAAACTAAATTATAGAAGACATCATTATCTGTTCCGAGAATCAAACTGTGAGCTTCTAGGAATAGATTATGTCTAAGGACAAATATCCTAGCATATTTTCACTTCAAATGGAGGCTACTGTGTTAATTATTCTTCAAATTTTTTTCGCAACACGCGCAGTTTTGAAAATTGGGAAATATTCTCGGAGATTTTCCCAAGTTTTACGTGGAGAATATTCGCTCACGTGACGTGTTTACACCAATCTTGTTAGCTGCGCTTCAACTGTACTTCCCATAATAATTTAATGTTACTCCTTAGGAACTGTTTTTGGTCTGTTTAGAACTTCAGGGTTGGAATACGCTTTGTTGCGTTCGATGTTGAAAGCCACAGCAAGTGTTTGTACGATTATCTCCAAATCTATGATGGACCAGACGATTCCTCCACTGTCATGGGACGATATTGCGGCAAACTGCTTCCCAAAGAACTGAAGAGCAACTCTAGCCAAATGACCATACAGTTCTGCTCAGATAGCACCATTAACAAACCTGGCTTCTACTTGAATTTCTTTTCAGGTACAATTTAATAACAATGCTTTGTTGATTATCTTTGTTTTGTTGTTGTTGCGCTTTAGATTTTCTTTTTGTCATTTTCTTTCATTGTCATCTGATCTTCGAAGAGGGGTTCTTTTCTTAACACCTAGTCGCAGGTCATATCCTATCAAGACAGTCAAAATGAATATTTATCTTTCTGATCCATCGATTTTGTTGTCCATTTGGAGCTGCTTACAAATGTCCTGACAGCACAAACTTCATTTGTGACTCATAAACACAAGTATAATCATACCTGATTTTAGGAGACAGTGAACCGAGGGGTCCCCAACCTTCCCCCTCGTCTGGAAATACTTCAGAAAAACATGCTATCCTGAGCTATAAAACTTTGGACCAAAATGTTTTCAGAATCAGTGCCGGAAAAAACATCTCAGAGAAAGGGTATTTGAGGAACTGGCATACCGCAACTGCTCTTGTCTCCTGTATCATGATCACTTTCAAGATCCACAACCAATGTAATCAACTTAGCATTCGTCATGTAGAGTCAAACAGACTGTTTCATCAAATGAACTTTTCCTAATTAAGCCATACATTCATCTTATTTTATTGCGACCTTCTTTTTTATAGAATCTTTGATCTAGTGTAAACGCAACATAGATTTCGCTAAATTTGGTTAAAATGTTTTGTGTATAAAGAACCAGTTGTTCTTTATTTTCGAAATTAATGGCAAGCATTTTGTAAACTGCATTGCAATCAAGGATCTACTAAGCGAAAGATTGTAATAGTTATACCATATGGATACAGAAAGCCTCACACAATTTTACTTTTAGAGACTGATGAGTGTCGAAATAACAATGGTGGATGTGCACAAATCTGTGAGGATACCGTTGGAGGACATCAGTGTTCATGTCACCCTGGTTACGAGCTCAAATCAAACAACAAAGACTGTGAAGGTTAGTGAGACGTAAACACTATGCTGTACCAAAATCGGAAAGCGTTTAATATTTCCCTGGCTATAGAGAAAGAGTCACAGAAAAGACAAAGGAAAGGACAAGAGCGATAGGTTGGAAAGAGAAGGGAAACATGAAAAAAAAAATCAACTTCTTATATAAGCGCTGATTCTCAAAAATCTTAGCCAGCTAATTTGCCTTCATTTCTTGGCAAATGTAGAAAACAGTAAAACACGAAGACTGATGGCAAGAAAAACTTTTTACTTATATCATACTACTGGAAAGATATGTCATTCAAGCTAGAAAAGTAGAGGTGGCACAGAGCTTGTGCCACCAATCGATGTAGCCCGGGTCGACTCCGACCAGGTACCTTATGTGGATTGATGTTTTGTTGGTTTTTGCCTGGCTCAGATGGGTTTCTCCCGAGAATCCGGCTTTCCTGCTCCCGTCTAAATATGATAATTTATTTATTTCTATTTTGACGATAACAGCACAAATTCTCGCGTGCTCATTGGCTTGTTTGTATCGTCAATAAGCGGACAGATACATGAATTTATAATTTATGCGATGCGGCAACTAGCTGGAGGAGACAATTTAACAGTTTGTTAGGCCATCCCTTTTTTTTTTCGTTTACTGTCGAATACGTTTTCTGATTTTGGGTCGGTCGGTCGGAAAAGAAAAAAAAAGGGAGAAGAAGTCTGGAACTAGGAGACCCAGTACCTCAGCATAGTGTCTGTGGAGCCTGGAAACGACAAGACGAGACGACAATGGAGGAAGAAAAGATGGACGTCGTAATTAAGCCATTCCACTGAAATAGAGCCTGCACTGAGATTTTTGCCAAACTTTGCCTGTTGATTGTTTATATTATAGAAACTAAAATTTTTAAATAAAAAGGAGAGGTTCGTTTAGGAGCAACAGCACCTCTATTATCAACCTCGTTCCCAGGGCCTTTTCTCTACTTGAATACAGCATAAACTCGAGTGAAGCGACAAAATGGTCGAGTGACCGAACAGAAAACGGCAAAAGTATAAATGTCACGAACCGTAGAATTCGTGTATTTCACAAAATATTATTAATTGTCGGCCTTGAGAGGCAAGAAATCCGGTAGACGCTGAAACAGCAGAGATTTGCAAAGCCAGTCGGTAGAACGGTACCCTGGGTACCTGAGGTTTT
>JAHPZR010005569.1:0-30000 GCA_019787425.1 Platygyra sinensis
AAAAGCATAACATGGGGCATAAATTAAAGTGAGGCTCAATTCGCCCGAAGGGGCAATCAAACGTAGGGGATCCAAGGGGATGCTCCCCCCCGAAAATTTTGAAGTTGTAGGTTGCCGAGGATGCGATTTCATGCATATTGGCAAAGTGTTACGGAAAATGAGATGTTTATGATAATAAAATTAGATGTAGCAAGAACCGCTGTTTTACCTTTTTTGGGTAATATTTTTTTGTCGAGAGACGTCTCAGTCTGCAAGTCTTAATTTATTGTTTAATATATGTGCCGACAAAATACAATGAACGGAAATGGTATAGTGACACCAGCCCCTTTTGATCTCTCAGTTATGACTGGTCCACCCTTAAAGTTCCAATGATCCCCCATTCAAATCCTATCGGGACTCAGATTTTTTCTAGGTCCCACGCTCGTGTTACATTACTTTCATATAAATATTTACCGAGCTGCAATTTCACCATCATTCATTTATCAGATCGCATTTTCTTATTATTTGTTTTTGTTTTTTTCCTATTTACGTGACAGCAAAAACAACCTTTTGTTTCGGTCATCTGAATAGCTGCACCTTTCCAATTTTGTAAGATTTGAAATCCTTCTTTACTCGACCAAAACAAAAACAAAACAGCCTTTCAAAGATTTTTTTCAAGATTTTAAAGTCTTTCTTTTCTCGGCAAAATGTTTGAAACGGTCCATAATTATGTGTTGTACAAACAGCAGTCTTACGTGGCATTGTAGGCGATGCGATGTATGGGAATTGATGAGCTAAAAGATCAAAATCTTTCAACTGAGATTTACTTTATGTTCTCGAGAATACTACTCGGATTTGAAATATGTATACATGCAATACAACAATTCTTTATATCACTCATGATCTCAGGCTTAATGGAAAAACTAGCGCCCCATTCACGATAGAGTTGATTTTATTGATAAGCCGCGGCCGCTCCTCTTCATTTAATTTTTGTCGAAAACAAACCACCGTTGTTTTCAATTTAGAGAAAACAATTTTCTCTTATCTACATTTTAGCAACGTACATCCCACGCTTAAAATGTTAAATTTCACTATTGGTCTCCTCATATTGTTTTTAATGTTAATTCTGACAAGTTTTTTCATCATAGTGGTTACTTTTAAGAACATCCCTTGCTCAAAAAATATATTTTCGTATAGGTTTCTCATATCATTTCTAATCTAATTCTAAAAGTTTTGTGCCTTAAAGGGGTAACTCTTAAATACATCCCATGCTCAAAATGTATATATCTTGTAACGTTAATTCTGAGAATTTGCTTTTTGAAGTAGTTACTCTTAAAGTGTATATGGCAAAAAAACAATTAATGCTTATTTGAAAGGCTTTACAAAAGAATGCCCTTTTTCTTTCTGGAATATCTTTCGTTTTAGAGATAGATGTTTTTGAATTATGCAAATTAAGTGATGTCATAATGTTTGCAATTAAAATGGTAAAATACTGAATAAAGAATATCTCGGAAAATGTTGAAGCAGTGTTCTTCAAACTTTGCACCGAATTGTGCGTCACAAAAGAAACAAAATGACGTCCATAGGGTCATAAATAGTTTCACTTAAACAATGAAATACTGAATTAAGGATAATTATCTCTGAAAATATTGAAGCAGTGTTCATCAAACATAAATGTTCATCACAAAAGAAACGAAATGACACCTGTTCTGCTGCTGCCATGACAACAGTTTTGCTGCTAGTCCTGTCTTAATTAAACCTGAAATTCTCAGCTTTGTCTTACTCAAGGGCCATCCAATCCAGCTAATCTAATCATGTTCCAAGCAAGACTCTCTGTGTCACTTTTAAAGGGTTGAAAATCTGGATATTTGGTTTCTGGATATTTAATTCTGAGAATCTGGTTGTTCATCAAGCCGTTAAAACCTAACGAGAGTAGAAATAATTTACTTACCTGGGATTCTATATTTCCAATGCTCAACTTGTGCTGAGGTCCAATAGTACAGTTTGTTTCAAGATGGCTTCCCATTATGTCAACAACGATATAATTGCCTGGGGCGAGGGAGAGAGATAAAAAGAGTAATCAACATTATTTTAAAACCTAGTCAACAAATAAACTTATCGTCGTGTTAGATACAGTTGATGACTTTATAAATTTTCGGAAAACAGCAGCGATTTGATGCGGTCTAGAATTTTGGCATTTTCTTCGGAAATGGATCCAATAAGGGTTTTTATTGTTTGGGCTTCTAAAGATCACGGAAAATGCTTCCTAACTTGGGGAATAGTCAAAGCGAGCTATTAAAACTGGATTTATGATTATCAATCTTTTTTTTTTACGCTTTAGGCCGGGTCGTGGTATTTTTCTCTTCACCTAAACGTTTTCAGACGGTTCATTTCAAGAACGTAAAATGAAATGTTCAAAATGTGTTTTTCACATGATACTAGTCCATCCCTACGCGAAAATTACCAAAACTTGATAATCTGTCCATTTCGCATTCAGAATCGCGATTTTCAAGGTAATTCCTTAGTATTGCATTGCGCATCCCTACTGCGCACGATTTTCGGGTCATTAGCGCGCGCACATGAGCACGTGCACGTACAAAACGAAAGAGATTTCCCTCAAACTAAGCTCGATAGCGAAATAAATGCTCCTTTTCCCTTAAACGAGCACGGTGACCCCCGTTTTTTTCAGGTATTTGCTAGGTCAATGAGTAGAACATGATTTTTTTTGGAAAATAGTTCCATACTGGGTGTATTTTGGCCAAGACGAAGACTTCAAGCTAACCACGGAACTGTCCGAAAAAGTGCAATATTCCCACAACCAGGCAATTAAAGACGGCTTAAATGAAGCAATACTGCTTATGTGAACAAAAGAAACTTTAATTTAAGGTTACTTCCCACCTTCGCAGGTGCCCTTCGGGAAAAAAATCGTACGCGCGCCAGTTTCAATAAAAATCCAACAAACTATATATCAGTAGAAAGCTTAATAAATGTACTTTACGAAACAAAATGCAATTTTAGCAATGTTTTCTTTTAGTATGTGTCAGGAGGCGGTAAGGCCCGACACGACCCAGGATTCCTCTATTGAATTTATCGGGTATCGGATTCTGCAGCACGAGCAAAATGACTGCACAGTCTTATTCACAAGGCATAAATCAACAAAAGTGTGTCAGGCTTTCTCAATATTCTGATTGGTTATCGAGATATTCTTATCTAATGTTGGAGTAGCTAAAACAATGCGAAACGTGTTGCATAAATGGACGCCACGGGAAAAATGTGTTAAATATCAAAATTTCCCGACACGCTTTGGTTTGTCATCATCTCTTGAATGTTCTAGCGAAATTTCACAACAGTCAGTAAAATCGGCATACCCTATAAATTCGCTCAAAGTGGATGTATTAGTGGTTTGCATCGAAAATAAAAATCGTAACCATTCGATAAAGTTAGTCAAGAATCAGATATATGATAGATAATTGATAGACAAAAAGCATCGCCGAGATTTAGGTCTGTGCGGTTTTTCATTGCCGCGTTATTTGGTAAACAGTTTCACCTAAATATATAGAGCTTTGTATGGAAACGCCATGCTGATGCCCTTTTGAGGGGCACCAACATGGCGGCCGGAAACCAACAGAAACATCTGTCATTGAGTTTTGCCACTGAAACGAAAAATTGTTACTCTAGAGTTCTAAGACATTGAAAGTAATATTTCTTCTAGTGCAAGAACTGTTCAGTTACCAAAAACGTAAGCGACAACTGCTCCTTTGACCTACGCGTGATCCTTCTCGGACCGTCATTTAATGTCACGCAACGCAACTTGGAAATTCAAGTGTCTTCTATAAGAAAATGGGGAGACGTATCGAGCTTGAACGTCGTAAAACGCCAAGTTTTGATAAGGTCTTATGTCTGATGACACTAAAACGCCAGTAGGATTGCTAATTTATAATTTTGGAAAATGATTACGTCACATGAAAACAAAGAACTCCTCCAAAAATCAAATGCGAGATTTTAGCTTGTAAAGGTTCGTAAACAACTCGCGCCACGCCCAGAGTTTATAACGCCTGATAAAACGGCAAACCAATGAAAAAACAGGACCTCCTTGTGTCTCTGACAATAGATCACGATTTCCAGGGAGAAGCATCGCGTTGCAACACGTTTTTGTTATCTCGCTCAGGGCAGTTCAATTCAGGACGACCACGTAATGTTGGGCAAAGACGCCAAAGATAAAAGCAAGGGGAAAACCCGCGCCACAAGTGTTAAAGGCGGAAAATCTTCCGCCGAAGAAGAAGACGTCAAGGAATCGACGGACAAACCAAGAGCTTTTGTCGCTTTCGATTCGGCAAGGTTTTTTTTTTTCTTTGCTTGACAAAATGAAGCTTTTTATTTCTTCTTTAGGCCGCTTTTTCGTTTTCTTTACCCAAAGACTTTTTAATGCTTTTGATTTTTTCACAGGAGTTAGTGGAAAGAGCTTCCACGTAGGAATTTTTGTCAAGTGCGTGATGTAAATAAAAATATGCAAATGACATGAAATACGAGCGATGAGCGTTTGCCGCGAAAATTTCCCCACGAGACTCGCCCGTTGACAAGACTATGACACCTTCGTAGTTTATTAACTTTATTTGAAAATACGTTTTTTCGAAATAACTCCGTGGCTTTTGGAGATTCTTAATGATTTTCTTTTGGAAACACTAGATAAAATGACAAACTTAAATTTTGTCAAATAAAAGAAAAAACTATTTTTTTGGCCTCTGAAGGTGGGAAGTAACCTTAATTTAATTTCTAACCAGAGAATTCTTCGTTCCAATAGCTCTTTTAGTTCGCGATTAAATAATACAGCTGCCTAGCGAGGTTACCTATCTCTTCCAGCTCTGTGGATTTTTCCAGTTTTTGCGCATTTTTCTCATTAAGCTATGGCCATATCAAACATAAAACACAGCTAGCGCTGTCAGTTAGCTTAGACTCAGGAAAAGGTTCTTTTCTTTTTCTTAATTAATAAATGGCATTGCTCATGTTATCAATAAATTACAAGTTCTTTAAAGGTTCTAGCTATGGATTTCAAATACGTTTTTAGCGGAGCCCCATACTCCTATAGGAAAGAAGAGGAAACCCATGAGTTGATTTTCTCATGGTTATCAAGGCCAGCGGCATTGCTCGTGGGCGCGTACACACGACGACGGCGAATAAAAAATAAAATAAAATAAATAAAAAAGCGCGATTTTTTTTTGTTTTTTTTGGTTTGTTAATTTAAAGCAAAACTACGTCCAATTACGAAGTCCACGGTGAAGACTCGTCCTTTAAAATTACGAAACGTTCAGAAGCAAGGCAAAGTTACCCGCGACATTCACCCATTTTTAAAGCCATCACATTCTTGGTTAAATTACAAACCAGTTCTAATATTATGTTTGAAAGCTCCTAAGCTGGACTTATCTGCTAAACTTCACAGAAACGGAGATTATAGATTAAATTAAATCAAATCTAGTAATAACTGTGTTCCACTTATCTTTTGTAGTTGTTGCCAGCTTCAAACTTGCCAGGAGTCCATTACTGGTTGTGCTACACTTCATTTGAATTTTTGGTGATTAACTCCCATCATTCCAATGCAATTTCCATGGATGCAAGTTTGCTGCCTCTGCTGAAATAGTGTGAAAATTACGAAAAAAGACATAGTTAAGGCTTTTCGCGTGTGAACTCAAGCGAAACTGACTTGATTGGATATTACTATTAGTTAACAGACGTCTATCGACCTCGCGCTTAATAAGCTTTCCTCAAAATGGGGAATAAAGCTTCTAAACAACTACCAACAAAGTGGTGCACCGCAGTGTGAACGGACTGGACATAAGTTATATGTTTTGATATAAACCACATAACTGCTCTCTTCATTTAGAGCAAAGGCAAAGGATGTGGGAATGTTTAGTTTTTATCAGAGTTGGAAAGACTGTACATGGTAGCGCTCCGATGGAACGAAACTACTCCTGAATGACAGAGTCAAACGGCACACCAAGCATATTATCAAGCTCTAAAGAAACATTTGAACGGATCAGTGGTCGATTAAAACAAGAATTTTAACTTCGCCTATATTCTTCGTCTTCGGTGTCACCGAAGAATACATGCACCTTGAAGCTTTCACTGCACCGAGAAAAGTTATATTACACCATTAAATGCCGGATTAAATTGAAAGGCGAGAGATATAGCTAGTTGAATGAAGACACGGAAATAGAGGAACTATGGACTTACCTGAACGAATCACATCGACTAAGATGTCTTCGCCCTTGCCGTCCATGCAACGGCGACCGACGCTAAAATGGGTGTGTCATTCTACACTTCTTTACCTATATACCAACATTAAAATTCATTCCAGCCCTGAGAAATATGCTTTCAACAAAGGAAGTGCATCACACGTCAAGATTGCGTGCTTAAAATTGTGTGAAAAATGAAAACGATAAAAAGCATGCACCCGAAAGGAATTTTTATCCGAAAATCTTACGTTTGTTGTTAATAGGCCAATCTCGATATATTAAATGCTGTGAATGCTGTGACATTCATTAACTATTCATGATCAGCAAAGCGCAAATACGCGCTCTGAAAAGCCCCGAATAAGAGAGAAAAGGGCGAAAATTGGCCCAGTAGCGTTGATAAAACTCGATTTCATGCTTTCAAAAACGTTTAACATGTGTTTAACCTAAAAACCTACGCGCAGTATTTTGAATAGGAATGTTGTAACAATATTTAAGACTAAAAAAACGGAAGATTGATTAAGTGGAAAGGCTGTCCTTTTGCACTTGAAAATAAGGGAAAATTGGCCTTTTTTGTATGGAGGCCGGCCGTTTTCAAAACCAAATTTGTATAGAAAAGTATACTAATTTTAGAAAACCTGCGCACAGTTTATGAAAAACTGATCTTCTCTTGACAAGAAAGTGTTAAACGTTTACAAATTGGTCATCGGAAATCACTGTCCTTTTAAGTTTGAAAACTGCTGCTTGGATTCGCGTTTGAAAATGGCGCGTCTTGAGCGAGTAAGCTATTGTTTTAAGCCTTCGACTGAATAGCAATGGTTGCCAAGACTAAATAGTTACTTATTCATAAAACTATTCAGTCGTAAAATCATTTACAATTGACGCGCATTTTAAAACCGAGTTTTACCAGCTGGTTCATTCAGCCGATTAGATTGCGCAATGAATACAAACAAAAAACGTCAGTGTTCGGCAGCCAAACGATTGTTTGATTTCTTACGTTTGTAATTAATAGGCCAATTTCGATATATTAAAATTTCTAATTTGTCCCCGAGGCTTAAAGGGAATAAAAACAATTAATTATTTATCGCTTATCCCCGATGTGGACTGTTTCGTTTTATTCCCCTAAACCTCGGAGCTAATTAACAGTTTCAATATATCGAAATTGGCCTATCTAATTGTCACCTGATCAAATAAGTATAGATATGTCCCTTAAAAATTAGTCAGACACACCACTTGGGCCGACTGGCTTCTTCGTCGAAAGTACGCGCGGGCTTTTTAGGGTTTATCCCTCGCTGAGGTCTAAATCCAAATTTCTCTGTGAAAAATGAGAAAATTCCACTTCACATTTGCTCCTTCAGGTTCCTCATAAGTGTTCTGGTACGTTCCATAAAAAGAAATGAAAGTTGCAATTTCAGTTCTCATTTCGATACCTAAAACGCTTGTGACAGCTTTTGTGCAGTTCTTGATAGACAGCCAAAGTATATTTAAAGAATCTTTTCTTAGAAAGGAAAAACAATTGCTCTTGCTTACAATACGAAAAGATCTACAGACAACATTTCTTAATACCAAGAAGCTGTTTGTTCATACTGATTTATTGCAACACAGAAGCGCTATCAGTTTAATTTTTAAACAGCAATAAACACTGACCGATTACAATGCCTAACACTTTAGCTGTCAACACCATGAATCAGCAGAGAAATAATTATGTTCCCATACAAAACGGCATTCTAACAACTCACAAAGAGAATTTCAACTAACTTATGCTCTTCGATGCTGTATAGTACTGTTGTAATCTTCCGTACGTGCCATTTGAACAGGAATTCACGTTACAATTTGGCAGGACGTCTAAAGACAAATAATGTTTTGGGAAATGAGATTTACTCCACTGACACTGGGATCTAACCACTGGGAAAGGGATAAACATTTTCGAAAATGGAAACAGGATATTTCTTCTCCAGCAGTCTTCGACTCATTTGTTTTCAGAAAGCAAGTGTAAAACCAACAATTGGGAACGGAATTTTAAAGTAGTAACTGGGATTTCGCTCCACCTTGGGCACGTCATCTTGTTGTGGTGGTGAGGTTTGAGCGGGGGTCTTGAGTGTCTCGCTAATCAAAAGAGCTATGCCATCTGGGACAAGCTCTTAGCAGGTTCAATCGTACCGGATTTGCCTAGGGTGAGAGACCCGACAAAGGATGGTCCCTACACCTCCCTAGTCCTCCAGGTTGGGGGTTGAGCGTGGGGCCAGTCACCCCATCCTGTAAGAAAAAAACAGCTGATTACAGAAAGCTTGCTGCTTGTTAATTCGACTGTATCATGGCAGACATTTCACAGATGATTCTTCATGGACGTGAGGTTTGTACCTACTGAAAGCTAACCTTTTATATGCAACAGAAAGAAAGATCATAACCATACAGGGTTTTGGGAACAAGAGAACATGTTCATATTTTTCAACAGGACAAGGTGTGCCCTTGAAAATGCTTATTTATCCTGCCCCTCTTCAATATAGCATAACAATTGGGCTTGCTCTGTTTGTTGAGAAGGGTGCTTGACAAGGAAATCAACAAACTTTCCAACAAGAGAACGTGGTCATTTATTTCAACAGAACAAGGGTTGCCTCTGAAAATGTTTACGTTTTAAGAGATCAAGTGAACACGTGCCCTTGTTCCCTCCCGTAGGGAAGCTCCAGTAACATGATTCAAACTTACCAAATGAGTTTCACCTGCAATTTAGGGGTATTTATAATAAGCTAGCTGGTCATCTCGATCAGGCGAGCGTCAACGGAGGATATAGCTTTGGGAAAAGAGTTCTAGATTGAA
Source organism: Platygyra sinensis (assembly GCA_019787425.1). Lineage (NCBI taxonomy): Eukaryota > Metazoa > Cnidaria > Anthozoa > Scleractinia > Merulinidae > Platygyra > Platygyra sinensis. The sequence continues at coordinate 9,024 of JAHPZR010005569.1, forward strand.
GGCGTGAGTTCACGTGTTGCGTCTCCACGATGACCGTCGAATAGTAGGGAGTAGGGAGTTTTAGCAAGCCACGACGGCGGCGGTGACGAGAGCATCACCAAACAAAAGGTTTAATGAAGAGAACAACGGTTCTACACGAGCGTTTTGAATCTTTGCACATTTCTTTGTCGCTCTCCGCAAAACGACAACGTGAAATGACCAAATTCAATGTAATTTGGAGAACGCGAATCGCAATGGCTAATTATACGTATATTCTTTTAGAACTGAACGCAGTCGGTGCATATTTAGCCTAAGCAAGTTTTTAGAGCGATAGGCGTACTGAACAGATTTACAGGGTGGCGACATTCAAAAGTTAAATATAAATTCTTTTTTTACAAGAGGTCACTCTCACCGTCGTCGTCGTCATTGCTAAAACTCCCTAGTTTAAGAAGCTACTACGGGGTCGCCAAAAACAACATCGATTAAAAAACTAGTGAGACAATCTCAGATAGTGCAGAGTGTTATGCAGGACTGTAAGTACGTTTTGAGTCACCTGCTGCTTGGATGTAACTTGTTAGTTCAAGGTCCAAAAATAACTTACAATTACTGTTTGTCAAGACGGTTTTAAATTTTACTGTGGTGTTTTACGTTGAATTTCGTTCATTTTAAATTCATTGATGCGTTTTCAACGCGAATATTTGTAACTTGATATTTTTGTTTTCCTCGCAAAGTTTGTAACATGATACCCTTGTTTTCTCAAAAGATAAAAAAGGAAAATACGCTCGCTTTTTTCCTGTTTGAGAAAAATGAGGTAATGTAATTAACTTATAAATGAAAATGGAGAAGGAATGATTTTGTTTCATTCAAGAGGCAAATTTTCATATCATCCATAAACAGTTACTAATTTATTTATCAAATAGTCACGTCGTGCCTCGGAATAGCACGTTCTTATTAGGTTACCACCGTTGGTGTTAACAATAAACCAGTTCTAAATACACAGTGATATCGATTAATACAACCGAGACGTGTTTCCACTTGACCGATATTACATCTTACATCGGTGAATGAGTCCCCTCAAAGACTGACTTAATTTAGTTGCGGCTTCCGTAAGTGCCACAGTGTCTGCAGAAATATTTGAGAAGTTTCTTTTGTCAAGACATTACCAAGGGCGTAGCCAGGGGGGGGGTCCTGGGGTGCCCGTGACCCCCCCTTTGTAAGCCATTTTGTAAGCAAACAAACCACAATATTCAGGTAACAATCTGTTGAGTAACCTCTGTATGAGTCAGTGTGACCCCCCCTTTGAACTGGCTACGCCCATGATTACTACTTTTAAATTAATGTCCCTAACTCGGAAATGTTTTGGGTGAATACATTTGTGAACTTCTTGTTCTCTTTCATGGGGGGAAAAAATAAACAAGCGGCTGAGGAGATCCATTCGCTTCCCCTCACCCGCTAAGACGAGAGCGTGGTATCGCATGCATGAATCTGAACTCGAGAACGGATTGTATCATGCTGACAGTGCTAGAGCGCATGCGTCTTACATGTTGTGTTCTACCACAAGGAAAAACACTTAACATTCCTTGTATAATTGTGTATGAAATGTATCGGTTACCTAACAAATAGTTAACACTAATGCTAATCAATCTGCGCATGCGCTTCGAGCAAATTTCTATTGTTATTAAGAGAATAGTACCACAAAGATAACAAGGGAATATTGCAACCATATATAGTTTTGTGATGTTACTCCCAAATTGATGTAAGTGTAGTATGTTTTAGGTAGCAATTAAAGGTACCTACCCCACCCCCTCAAATCTAGTCTAAATTAAAGTTTTACACCTTATTGCCATAGTTCCATAGTGGCATAGTGGCCTAGTGCTTTAGCGCGGTCAACCCCCAAACCATCCCAATAGTGCACTCTGCACTAAAAATGAATTTATGTTTTACCTAGGAATCTCGCGACACTCTTGAGTCATTTACTTTGTTTATCACTGTCACGAAACTAAATTTGGAACAGAGCGATAACTTTGAAATAGAAGTTTAAAAATTAGCTAACGTAATTCACGTTTTCCAGACAACGCAGAATTTGGTCATTTCACGTTGTAGTTTTGCAGAGGACGACAAAGAAATGTACAAAGAGTTATCACGCACATGTACAGGTATTGTTCCGCTTATTAAACCTTTTGTTTAGCGACTTTCTCGTTGTTGTTGCCTTGGTTTTCTTAAAACTCGATATTAATTAGGGAGCTTAAAAAACCACGACGGCGACGTCGAGGACAACGTCGATAAAAAAAAGAAAAGTTATATATTACCTACGAATCTTGCGGTACCTTATAATTTAAGTCAATTATTTTATGTCATGAAAAACATTGCTTTTGTTCATCGTAGTAAAGTGATAATAATAATAATAATAATAAGAAGAAGAAGAAGAAGAAGAAGAAGAAACTATTATCGTTTGTCTCACGTGTAGTCACTTAGGATGTAAATCGCGGCATTTCGACTGCGTACTGCTGCTAGTCTTCACCAGGCGATGAGGTCGACTGGTTACGCGAAAGCTTATAAAGCATGATGCTCCGCTGCTCCTAGTACGGCCTGAAGAACCTGCCGATCTGACCAAACAAAACGGCTTCGGTTCACAGAATTCCCTGTGAATTCGGCAAAGTTTACATCGGCGAGACTGGAAGACCTATGCAAGAGAGGATAAAGGAGCACGACCGAGACATCCGGCTAGCCAGTACCCAGAACTCCGCCGTTTTGGAACACTAGATCCTGACGGTCTTAACATCCGTGAAGAAACATTTCAATTGTTTTCTTTTATTATATAAATTTATTATTTTATTTCACCATATGTTTATCTTTAATTTACACTGTCAACTATTTTCACCCATTTCCGGTAATATGCTACATAAAAACACGTCCCAATATAAAATTCCCATTGTACCTGAAGAAGGCTGGTTTGGCCAGCCGAAATATAGTACACCTTCAAAAAATCATTCTACGTTGTGTCGGTTCTGCCTTTGTATTCTTCATTTAATTTGTGAAGCCGATTAGATCACTACATTGACCCAACGTATACCAGCAGGATCATCGTTCCGGTTGCTGCATGCTGAAACATTTTATAGCCGTTTCAGAGTACGCTCACAACACCGGACACTATCCGCTTTGGGACGAGGCAAAGTTTATTGATCGTGATCCACATTGGTACACACGCAGGGTCAGAGAGGCGACTCACATAAGACTTTACCCTAACAACATCAACAGGGATAGTGGAATTGAAATTTCAGAAGCATGTATGTCCACGATCAAAAAACACAACAACAGGAGACCTGCAAAAAAGAAGGACTGCTGAGGGAACAGCCCACCGGAACAGCGAAGATCGAAACGTGCCAAGCACAGCTCTTGAAAACCAACCAATCACAGTGGAGCATCATGCTTTATAAGGTTTCGCGTAAGCAGTCGACCTCATCGCCTGATGAAGACTAGCAGTACGCAGTCGAAACGTCGCGGTTTACATCCTAAGTGACTTCATCGTGAGACAAACGATAATAGTTTGTTATTACTAGTAGTAACCACAGGTTAGAAAGTGCGGGCCTAAAAGCACTTGAAGAGCTTTTGTTAAGATGTTGGGAACAGAGAAGATGGTAATGCGTACCTTGTTTTGAATATTCAAGAAGAAGGCGCCGGTCCCGGAGGAGTGTTTATTTGCTCAAAATTGAGGCAAAATCTTTCAGAGATAGACGTCAGGACATTGTAAGGATACAGAGAGTAATTTGGGACCATTTGCTGGCTTTAAAGGGTGAAATTATCCAGAAGCAAGCTTTATTTTCGCTTCCGTGCTGTTTTAATATATGCTGTCTGTTCTGTTTTTCTTTCGTTCTCTTTTCTACCCCGCCGAGGTCATTTTTTCGTCTAAATCATGTAAGGAAAGTTTGGAATAGATGTTCCCATTCTAGGTTTAGCTCTGATGAGGCAATAATTCTGGGATTTTTTGACCGAAACGGCTTCTTGTGTTGTCCGTGTTTTGCGGTGGCTATGGGCGACCGTGGCTACTTCTAAGTCAAGCAATAACGCGAGGTGCAAAAAAAAATCTAATTACATTCTGTAATTCTGGTTTTCTTCCATTTCGCTCAAATCGAAACATGATAAAGCTGGACCGATAAGGAATAGATTGTACTTTTGCCGATGTGTGATAGCTATTAACCCTAAAGTTTTTAATTTTTTTCCGGCGAAAGTTTGAGCCGGAGCTAGTAACAGAAGCTTCGATAAACGTACTTTGATCTTCCATGTGACAGAAGTCTGCATCCGGTATCCCATGTGACAAACTGTTGTGATTGACACATTTTTCGCATTCTGATGGTTCTTAGTGGTGGAACAAAATTTTCAACATCCGGTTTCAGTGTCCCTCTTATAAACCTGGCGCGCACGCGTAATACGCAACCCGCTGGTCACTGTCAAGATTAGGGTTGAGGGCCTCTCTTGGGCCCGCAATTATTGTCATTTATTTTGTTTATCTCTGTCAAAGGTATCACGAAACGGAATCCGGGACACATCTATAAATCCGAAATAAAAAATTAAAAAAATAGCCGGGTTCACGTTCTCCAGACAACGCAGAACTGGGTCATTTGACGTTGTTGTTTTGCAGAGGACGGCTAAGAAATGTAGTAAGAATTTTATCGCACGTACACAGCTATTGTTCTAATAATTAAACAACAGCAACAATATCACTTTATTTCCAATTTAGAAGTTACAATACATTGAAAAACGATTTGATTAGTTTAAGGGGTTACCAGCTTCCTGAAATAAGCTCCATGGTTATTTTCAGCCAAAAGTAAACAAGAGTTCCGGTGAATGGCTAGTTTCTAACTGCACACGACTGACGCGTCTGGCTCAAAAATGTGAGTCTTACAACGAAGACGAAGAAGGCAAGTCACACTAGTCATGTCCCATTTATCTTCACGTTTATGGCGAAGAGCTGTCCGGGAAGACATGAGTCTCAAAGCATTACTCGACTATGGCCGTGTTCCACAAATGTGTGAAAGGAAAGCCAGAGGCATCGAGGAACAGGAAAAGTTAGCCCAAGTAACGTAAGTCCAAACAGTAGAAGAGGAAAAGCTGAAGTCTGAAATAAAAAGTGTTACGGGTGTGGAGAAAACTACCCTCACAAACACTGTCACAAGAAAAGGCATAATTTTCGCAAAAGAGCCGAAGCATATCAAATTCCAATGCAGTAGACGAATAAGATGGTGATGAATCTATCGATGAAGAATACACTTACCGTATCACTCTCCATTCCGTACGTGTCAAATACAGCCGTTAACCGAAATCACCACTGGAAACGAGACAGTACGTTTCTTAAAGGACTTTGCTTCAATCTCTGCTCCAATCCATCAACTTACACATCAACGTGCTTAGTGGGTGTGGAGACAAGAAACAACAACATGCATTTGACCATAGTTAGTAGAGGGGACTGGTTATGAAACTCGGCAAACTTCAAAGGGCTAAACAATAGCGCGGTTGAACAGACCCGTCACGTGACTCTGACCGTGCACAAGTTCATTCAAGATGGCGGACAGTACAATTGGTCTGCTTCTGTGTGGAGACGATTTTAAAGCCATTTTGGACGTTTTGGAAGACACTGAAGAAGTAGAAGAACAGTCTGTGGTCATAGTTAGAAATGTAAGTTAAAAAGTGGTAATTCTGAGTCGAAATTTCGCATTACTGTACTTAAATTTGCTATGCATAGGCTGCTCGACTCGTGTAAACAAACGAAATCCAACAAACGCTCACACAAATATTAAGCTTATATACCGCTTTCCTTTGATGAAAATCTCCACTAGGACTCTTTTGGAAACAAGGAATACTTATACAAAAGCTTCGAGAAAGCTCTAAGCTCTGAGATGTAGTGGGTTGTGTATATATATTATTTTGAGGGGTAAACCTTGCTATGTATAGAGCTTCCTTCACAACACTCGATCGAAAAAAGCGTTCGTACAATTTCCCCTTTGAATTTTTGATGTTTTAACCATTTAGTAGTCTATTTGTTTTACAGTTATCATTTTTATGTCTTGGTAGGATCAGTGTCAAGAAATTATTTGTTTTGACTACGGAAAGGAGTGTAAAACCAGAGGAGGTTTATCTGAGAGACAGGGCTGTAAAACACAACAATCAATAGGAAGGATTGCAGCAAGTTTAATAGTTAAGCCCAAGTCACGCCAAGTGTTCTTGTAGAAATAGTCGGCCGTGCTGTCCGTAATGTAAAGGAAAATAAATTGTTGAAAGTTTGAGGATTGAGTGTAACAATTATTCATAGCTAAAAGGAGATAAGAATTAATTCTCTAAAGGCAGTGGATTTTCTAGGAATGCTGCAGCAACACTACTGGCAACCAAAATTGCTGACTATTTTCTGGCATACTCGAAGCAACAAAAACACTTAACTGAAAGCAGTCATCTGATTCTAGTCAGAAGCTTGTGTCAGTTTTGAACTGTGGTGGACGGTCCGTGGGTCATTCGTCCATTCAATTTTCGTTGAAAATCGAAAATTGAAAATTGATGTCAATTTTTGATTTTCATGATATTTTATCATAAAAAATTAGAAAGTGCCTAATTGAAAATATTTGACTATTTTCATTTCGGTAGAACATTGAAGTAGCACTTATATTTTAACTTTAATCTTGTCAACAATAAAGAGAAAAATGAAAGTGAGCGGCAATTTTTTTTTTCCGAGAATGTTGCAATCTGTGACACGGTTTAGTTTTTCTGTTTTCGGGGAGTCTAAAAATTAAAAATTGAAAATCAAAAATTGAAAATTGAAAATTGAAAATTGAAAATTGAAATCAATTTTCAATTTTTGTTTCTGGGCAAAGACGTGCGCACTCGAAATGACAAAAGTACCCCAGGGTGAGCTGAGAGAGGAAACGCTCGTAGTGTTCCCCAGTCCCTAGCGGCCTTATGTCCGCCATCTTGAATGCCGGAGAGACCCTTAGAAAGAGTTTTCAGCAAGGAAGCCGCAAATTTAACAGTCTTGAGCAGTCTTTACCACTATGGACGACGTAAGCATTGAGTACGTGAAAGATCTTGTTGTGGCTCAGCGGAAAATACACTCTGAAGTCTGTTTGTTGCTAAAAGCGTATCCTGATAGGAGAGGACTCAGTTCGAGGTCACACCAACATAATTTTTGGAACCGCTCTACATTTCTAAAGAAACATCAAATACCATCAAGAAGTTTGAAAGAATCTTTCAGTGGAAATTCTGTGAAAATTTCTGACTGCCGGGCATTTAGTCCATTTAAGACCTTGCCCGGCTGCCGGGCATTTAGACACAGCGTTCTTTAAACAAAACCTTCCAACTGACCTCGAACTGACCTTGAAAAAATATTTTTCTAAATCAGTCAATATGTTCTATAATATTTGAGATAAGCCAACTGGAAGTAAGACAATGTAAACAGAAATCAACCTTACTGAAAAGGTTAAAAGCTGAAACAAAAATCCTCACTTGTCCTGGAATAGCTTATTCGTGCTTTGAACAACCCTGTCTTCTTTTCATGTACATGTACACGGTCACAAATTCCAGAATAGAACCTAGATTAAAAAGTAGTCACTGCTTTTTTCGGGGTTTCTTTCGGAAGGGTAGCAGGTCATCGATTACTTGTTCCCAACTTCTCCTTTTGTCGATTTTCCCTGTGGTGTTTCCACTTTGGCAGGACTCGGATAGTGTTGTTGTACCCAAATGTTTTGATATGTGGATTTTTTAATATCATTTCATGGGTCATCAGTTGGCTTTTTTCATCATTTTCTCTGAATGAACTGCAGAAGAGAACAAGGTAACTTAAGTAAAGAAAGAAATACTAGCGAAAATCTGGAGCTAGCTATGTTTGTGTTATGCACTAAGTCAAACAGATTACGGCGAATTCGCGATGTATTTAACCAGAACTTGTTTTCTTTTCCTGCTTACATGTTTAAATGCCTTCTGGATGAAAGTGTTTCTCACATATAAACACATTGTCGTTTTCTTCGTGTCTCTTGAAGTCGCGATCAACTTCTCTTGTCTTCGTAATTTCCCCGAGCCAATCTTCCCTCCATTCCACGTCTTTTGCGTTCGGTAACTTTCATATTCCCACTCCTTTGGTCCTTCTATTTGTGCCACAGCCAAACACGGAACAATTATCTCCTGGCATGACGATAGTCAATCAATCAACCGGAAACTGTTAACAGCCAAACCCAGAATTTTTTATTCGAACTTCGATTTCTTCGAGACTCCGGACGCCATCTTGACAGTAGTTGTGCACGGTCGAGATCACGTGACCGAGCTAAAAGCTTAACAAAGAGATCATCCTTTGAAGTTTGCCGGGTTTCATAACCATTCCCCTCTACTAACTATGATTTGACTGCCTCAAAGCTTGCATGGAAACTCCAGAAGTCATGAAGTATTTCAGTTCTTCACTTAAAACAGAGTTAATTGTTGACGCCAGTCCAGTTGGGCTGAGAAACAATTCTCACTCAAGTCACAACAGATGAAGGAACGAACATTAAAGCGTATGCAGCCGTTCACTCGATCGGATTCCGAAAGTCGCTACGGTCAAACCGAACGAAAGGCTCTTGCAGTGGTCTGGGAATTGAACACTTCCACCTGTACCTCTTTGGGTCATCCTTCCAAGTCATTCAGACCACAAGCCGTTAGAGGTACGCCTTAAGCCGTATAAAACCAATGTTGTTTACAAGCCAGGAGCAAAACAATCCAGCTGATTTCATGAGCCGTCATCCGGATTCCAAACAATTTCAAGCTTCCCATCATTCATCAAGAAATGATGCCTATTTCAACTTTGTAACCAAAAATCCTGTTCTCCCCGCCGTTACGCTTCAAGAAGTGAAAGATACGACAACAGCTGATGAAACATTGCAGAATCTAAGAAGAGTGATAGCAACTCAAAAGTAGCACGAGACTGGAAAAGATGTCAGTCAGTATCAACAGACCAAATAGTAGCTGTCAGTAGCAAATGGCATAATTCTGAGAGAAACCCAAATAGTAGTTCCTGAGAAGTTGTGAGGTCGAATGATCATGCTACCTGTCATTGGTCACCAGGGGATTGTCAAGACGAAGCGTTTTCAGTGAGACGCAGTCTGGTTTGCAGGGATAGACAGAATCGTGGAGGGAGTGGTCAAAGGATGCCTACCGTGTCAAGCTGCAAATCATGATCCAAAGCCAGTGTAAGAATCTCTACACATGTCCCTCCTGCCACTGGGTCCGTGGCAAGAGCTCTCCGTGGACTTTTGTCACTCTTTCCAAGTGGAGATTACTTGCTAGTTGTGACAGATGACTTCAGTCGGTATACAGCAGAAGTTGAAATCTTGAGGTCAACATCAGCAAAGGCAGTGATTCCTCACCCTGACAGTATATTTGCCAGGCAATGAATACCTTACTTGTTAAGAACAGAGAATGGTCCACTATTTAACAGTGAAAGCTTTTGGATGTTCGAACTTGATTCCATGCATCGCAGAATAACTCCTGAATGACCCCAAAACCTTTGAGAACTCCCAAATAATTCTATATAAACTCGAAAGCTAGGTAATGGAATTTTGACCGTGGCTACGCTTTGCTCCACTTTTTCTGTGCATTTGTTCTAGACCATTCCGGTGTTTCGGTGTTTCACCCTTCCTAGCTTCAGGACCCTTGCAGCCAGCCAGTGTTGTTGAACATTAGCTAATGTTCTGTTGTTTCGCTTTTTTGCGATTTGCGATGCTGTGTTGTGCAGAAAACACTGATCCACTGCCCCGATCCGTAATGGGGGTCCGAGAAGGGTTGGGGTGTCAGTAACCCAAAAAACACTGACCCCCGGTATACGGACGCCAACTATAAAGCGGGTCCACGGTCTATCCGACAGACCAGACAATGGCTTCCCCTACGGACTGCCTGTACGAACCACCCCAAAAGTAGAATAAAAACAAGAAATAAAGATTTCACTTATGAGTTGTCTATTAAATGGACTTCCTGTGACGGTGAAATTTCGAGCGTTACGCTTTGCAAACGTAATAGACTTAGGTTTTTAAAACCACTAAAATAATGTTCAAAAGCTGTTTTCGGCGTAAGGACTTGCCGATGACAAAAATTACCTGCCATTCGTAGCTCCATCTGGCTATGGAAGATGCGTTTTTTAGGTCGTTTAGGCTTGTATCTGTAACAGGACAACTCGGATTAATATTAATCCGCGGATTATAATAATAATAGATTATAATATGGTTATTATAATCCGGTAATAGATTATTATAATCCATTAATAGATTATTATAATCCTGTAATAGATTATTATAATCCAGTAATAGATTAAGGCACGGCAAAAACTTGGAAGGATTAGATTATTATTAATAATAATCATCCGGATTAATATTAATCTCTATTATAATCCAGACCAGAGCTATGACAGACAAACTACAGACATTACACGCTGAACAAGCAGAACAAGGGACTGACGGGACATAACACTGATCACATCAGTCACACGATCACTTGCATATGTTAGAGCTGGTAGCGATGTTGAGCCTAGAAGTAAATGAAAAGGAACAAGCGCCTCTGGGCCAGCGAATCCGTGCGGTCGGCATGTGTTTTTACAAGAAAGGGGACCTTAAGAAAGGGAATAACTACCAGCTGCGTAGGAATCGCGACAACCCCAAAGACATTAACTGTTTCGAGGTTCGGAGCCGGCATATCAACTGCCGACTTCTACTACTAAAATAAAATAACGTATAATAAGGAGTGCGGTTATTGACTAAATGTAATTAAGGGTTTTGTTCACAAACTACTAGAACAAGTAGCAAATTCGTCGTGGTTAGAATAGAATATTTTCTTTATTGAGAGACTTGTACAAATTTGAGCTATGTGGGATTATATTTATCAGATTAATATTAATCCTAATCGTTTAAGGTACGGCTTGAAGCTCAGTTATGGATTATAATAATCTATTACTGGATTTAATATTAGGATTAATATTAATCTGATTAATATTAATCCTAATTGATTAAGGCACGGCTCAAACCTCAGTAATAGATTATAATAATCTATTACTGGATTATAATAATCTATTACTGGATTATAATAATCATTAAGATTAATATTAATCCGATTAATATTAATCCGAGTTGTCCTGCTGTAATTGTATTGTATCTGCTGAATAACTTGTGAAACGGGTTCACGAACGAGTTCACGAACCCACGGAAGAATGGGTTGAACCAAATGGCAAAGGGGAAAGAGCATAAGGCTTTCGAGGCTTTCCAGGGGCTTCCCGGTCTTTCATAATGTATAGCCACAGCAAAGGAAATGTCAATATGTAATGTCATATCTGGCGCCTGAGCCTGAACCCAAGTCTGTTACATTTCAGCTACGTAACGTTTGAAATTTTGCCGACATGAGTAATCTATTAGACAACTCGTACATGGAATATCTATTTACTTATTACTTTTATAATATTTTATGGTGGTCAGTGGTGGAGGGCCATAGGTGTAGTCTGTGGTCCGAGGTGTAGTCCACGTAATCGGTTCGTAGTGTGATCAGTGTTTTCGAGTTACCCACTCGAACACTGATTAGTCACGTACGTGAACGTATTGTCCGCCCCTCCTTCCACTCCATCTTTCCAGGACTCGTGGAAAGAACAGCTAGTTTTGCAATTCCAACAGTCAGCCATGCAGATAACTGAGGCAGTATCACTTGTATTTATTTCCAATTTTTTTATTGACCTTTCAGCTGTTACATTTTATGAGTTTCTGAACAAAGAATCTTAGGTAGATTATTTCTCATGTAAAATTATGATTTGCAAACTATCTGAATATTTTCTGATTATAAATCATCTCTGCAGCTAGCAGTCTGCTTGTCAAAATCACTAAAGTATAATCATTAAACGTCATCTTGATAGGGAAAAACTGCATTCAAATCTTATATCAACACATAGTTACACTAATATATACAACTACCAAAAACTAGTTTCATTTATGACCTCTTAACTTGGTCCCCATGACAGATTTAAATCCAAGGTGACCTCGTGTAACCATGCATGAAATATAAACCTTGATACCGCATGCCAATGTAATAATGTTTATTTCTACTTATTTATTTATTTATTTATTTATTTACTGGTTTATTTATCTCTTATTATTATTGATTCTATCTGGTTATATTATTGTCAGTTGTTATTATTCTGTACCAAGTTCTATTTTTCGTGTTTAGTTACATGAGGTCATCCCAAATTCAAATCTTTGCTGACAACCAGGTAAAGAGGTCACAGACAAAACAAGTCATGAAGTCGCACATACTGTGTAACTATGTACCGAACGAAAATTCAAACGAAGCTTTTCCCAAATCAAGATGCTGTTCAGCAATCATACTTTCTTGCTTTAACAAGCAGAACTTTGTGAAGGAGGTTATTGCGTTTGGTCTATATGACCCCACAACAGTGCAATACTTGGTTTAAGTAATATATCAAACACGAGAAACAGTGTTTCATCCGGATACACTGAGAAGAGAGTTGAAAATATGACGTGCAGCGGAGTATTTTTGGCGAAATTCGAGGTGTTTGGATAGCCGATGAAACATTGTCTCGAGTGTTTGATATATCTTCTCAACCGAAACAAAAACTAAGGAATAAACGGAGAAGTATAATGTTCAAAATCTATGCTGATTGAGAGTGGGTATCCAAACCTCCTTCACGCTTGTGATTTTATTTTAATGAGTTCGAGAAGTGAGTGGCAAAAGCGTCCATAGATGGCTGAAACCATATTTTTCTATTTTTTCTTCCTTAATGACTAGAGTAGGTCTTGAAAGAAGTGCGGGACAAGTAGAGTTTGCCACGGGGGCAAATTACTCTTTATCCTCACTTGCTCAGTGGGCGAGGTGAGAAAACCTAACCATTTTCAGTATCATGTTCAAACTGTTAATTCTTCTTCACTGTCCTCAGTCATTTCTCTTGACATCAGAGTTCTGAGAATTTGTTGGAACATCAAGACAGCATCTTCCGGTTGGTATGATTGCAGTAATTTTCATCACTGGTTTGATTGATAAGAGACTGGAACTGTAAGGAGAAACCAATGCTTAATCACTTGGCCATCTTAGTTTATCCATACAATTAACTGCCATTTCTTTAAAACAAAGTAATTGTTCCTTCAATCACTGATCTCTATTGCTTTCATCTGTAAGTGATTATGTTTACTGCATCTAATATTGATGAGTTAGAAAACCAGTTGGCTTGGATTGCGTTAGACTGGGATCCAGTGGAATACAACCTACAAAGAAGGAAAAATTTATTCTTTGAAGATCTGAATGCAAGATATAGTTAGATCGAAGACTCCCCTCGGTGGAAACTGTCTAACTTTAATGTCAAATTGAACATATGGCATCACATTGTAATGACCAATTTGGAGTGACCCCGCAACTTGCAATTGATCACAAATTTTGCATTTTTTTTCTGGAATCTGACCCAAAGTCTAGATCACAAACAATCTGTTCTCCTATGTGATAAGCTTGACATATCAAAGAATTTGGTTGGGATCCTTAATTTCCAGCAAATGAGACCTTTGCATTACCAGACAATATACTTCGCTGCTTGCTTTTTTATACTGAATATAGAAAAGGGTTCTTCAGAAAAAATTAATTTAGACAAGAGCTGGTGACAAGACCATTTTCCACAAAACATGTTTAGATTTCCCCTAACCCCTCCATCTCCCTGTGTCACCAGTGTTAATAAGGAGATTCTTACCTAAAAATGGAACATCGCAGCTCTTTGTCAAGGCTTCACCTCCTCATTTTGAAAACGCATTTAAGCTGAACATTCCTAAAACCCAGAACCTACAATATTATTTCATACCATGAAGATGAAGGTACAACTATAACAGTCCAAAAACACAGTACATAGTAATAATACATAGTGTATTAAATATTCTTTTTAATATCATATGATAAAGTGATAGCTTCCTCCACACATTCATTTTGCATGGACTGGTCAGGCAATGTTTACTCCGAGATACTGAAAGTGTGCAGTAACAGATCTTAAAATCCTGATTCTATTGTAAGGATAAAGCGAAATAAAAGGACATTGCCTAAACAGAAAAAAAATAGGTAGGTACCTTGTGCAAGGTTTCATACTGTGAATGGAATTAATGTCAACAGGGAGAAAAACTTATAGGTATCCTATTTAAGGACTGAGAATCTCAAAAAACCATACCCTATCTCACAACACCGTAAGTAAGTAAGTAAGTAAGTAAGTAAGTAAAAACTTTATTTAGGTGTCAAAAACCTTGTAGCCTGGGTGATACCCATACTAATTAGGGGACACAACAAAAAAAAGAATGCTAACAGTAATAAAAGTAACAAATATGTGGTGTTAAAAATGATCGCTTATTAAAATCTCTAACTAATTATATATATATAAAGATCATGTGGAGCAGAGAATGCAGCCCTTGCAGCCGGTGTCTATTAAGTTAGTTAAATCAATGTTGCCGAATACGATACGAATACGAATACGAATACGAATACGTCCAAACCCATATAGTCTTTTTATCGGAGTGACCCCTTGGGTATTTCCTTCAAAGAGCATCTGTATAGCAGTCTAACACTTACACTACAATGACGACAGACAAATCCACTCATGTTCTCCACCACTCCTAGGATTCGGATTTTAGTTTTCTTGCAGAAAGTCAGTTCTCTTCTGGCGTCAGATATTGCCACACCCTGAGGAACAACAGAAATGTTATTCAAAAAGCCATCAAAATGCTAAGTATTACATAGTTCATTCTGGTACACTTCTTGAAAAACTGATTTTGTTATCAAGTAATTGAGAAGTAGAATTACCCCATGCCCAGGGACAACTGCTAATATTTTTTTTCTTTAAGAATAAATGGGAAAAAATGAGGGTTAAAATTCCAAACGGTAGACCAATTTTGCCAATTAACTGATACTTAACTAATCTTAGGTTTTGTCCAAACAATTATTAGTGGCGATTCCACCTGAATTGATTGACTATTAAAAGGCTAAATGCCTAAAAGGAAGGTTGGCCTTTCTGTTACAGCTAAATCGACAAAATACGCAAATTAAGCGTTTACGTAATCTTTTCGAAATCCAAAGAACTAAAGGCTTAATAATTGACAACGATTAGAGAAGGTGTACATATTTATTAACCCTTTATGCATACCTAAAGAGAAGTGACAAGAAGTGGTCCATCTTGACTGTAATGTTGCAGATTTTCTACCACTCGAATATGCTCACGAGACGTTCCTGGATTGAACAAAAATCAGAAATAATGATAAGATTACAAACTGTAAAATGAACGTGCATTATTGTGCTATCAGCAAAAATAACAATAAAAGGCATATCCGCCCTAATCAAGGAAGGTCAACTCCAAGTCCCCCAGTATGAAGTATTTTTACTTCTCAATTCATGCCCTTAATTGGGGAGCTAGCCTATTGCTGGATATCCCCAAGTATCCCCGTGCGTTTGCAGTCCAGGTTGCCCAACAAGTTGTTGGTACTCATTTTTCCTCTTACATTGTAAGTGATGAAAGGCATTGAAAGTCAAGTCTTTCATCTAAGAACTCAGTACAAATAGGCCCATGAACAGGCCTGCAATCCAGACCTACTGATCTAGAGTGTACAACATTAACCACTGCGCCACTGTACGTCACATATCAGTACATCACAAGCCTCTAAAAATAACATTTCATATTGTCGTCATACCTGGAGACTGTATCAATAATCTGGTAATCCAGTTCACCCCAAGAGAGATCCGACAGAAACTGCTTGATCACTGCCAAAAAAAAAAGCAATACCAGTAACTGTCACATTAGTACTCAAGCAACTCTGCAGGAACATCAATTTAATTGGTAGCACTCTAGAGAATTTTCTCCATAGCAAAAATTAGTAAATAATAAAAGTAAACTGCAGCGAGTATGGTACACTGGGTTAACAAATGTTTCAAAATAATAGTAAAACCATTTTGCTGATATCAAACATTTTTGTTATTCAAAAGCCTAGAAGAGCCACAAAGTTTTTAAAAGAATTTGCATAAATTTTGTACAAATTGTTTCACTGTAGATTCAGTGGTGACCAGCTGAGATGTCGCATAAAAATGTTTGTAACATAAATCAACTAGACAATACTGCCCCAAAAGAGAAAAATTTAGTATTGTTTCCTCACTATCAACAAAGCCTAATTATAGCTACCTTTACGAAGAAAATTCTATTTGAGGTTTCCTACACCCTCTGTTCAAAACAACTTTTAACACATCATAGTTCGTTTTACGACAGTACCCACCGTCAGCCATTTTGAATTTGAGAAAGGAAACTGCTAAACATCCTCCATACAGTCGGCTTAAAGAGGCTTCCCTCTTCTTGTGATTGGAACCTGTAGTTGAAAGGTCATCCTCGGAGACCCAGGGGCAGTTAATAGACACGATATTTTCGGACAACGCGGTATTTACGAGCGAAGGTTTATATCAAACTTTCGCCCAAAGATAACGCGTCGCCCGAAAATATCGCATCGACGCGACCAGCTGCCCCTGGGTCTCCGAGGATGCTGAAAGATTGGCCCCAATTGTCAGTCATCTTCCGCCTACAGCCTAATCGCTCGGGCATTAAGCTGAGGGTGGCAGATAACTGGCATTTCAGGCTACTGAAAGATTAGCACAAAACTACAAATGAAATCAGGGACCGCGGAAGAGGAAGGAAAGACTATAGCCCTGCCACTTTTCGCTTGGGCGAAATAGGGTTCCGGATGACAATGTACAATGTTTGCTACTGGAAAGTAAGAAAACGGCAGAACAGTGACCCCTGATGGAATAATTATATCCCATGAGTCATTTGGGCGAGCCTTAAGGCGAGTGTGTCTACTAACAAAATACACGTGAAAATTGAATATTCCATGGTGTACCACTGGAAAGCGACAGACAGTGCTCGACTTCACGAAATAGTCCGATTACGGAAGATTTTCGAAAAAGTAAGGTCCGATTTTCCCGAAGTTTTCGGAAGGTTACCGAAGATGTTCTATTTGCCGAAATGTCCGAAATAATCTGATCTCCGAAGATGTTTGACAGTGTCATTGTTCGATTTTCTCGAAGATTTTCAAACGATTACCGAAGATTCTCTTTTCGCCGAACTAGGCCGATTTCCAAAGGTCGACAGTGTTCGAGTTTTCGAATTAGTCAGAAGACCGAAGATGTTCGACAACGTTCCATTTTTCTCCGAGGTTACCCAAGATGTGCGAAGTTTTCCGGAGGTCACAAAAGATCGGACGAATAAATAAATGAGTTCCTGTCTTCATGTTCAGTTCTACAATGCGTTTCGGCACAGTTCGAACGATTCAAACACCATAAGCCCAATCAAAAGTTAGTGAATAGTCATTTTTGGAAAACTATTCTTCACGCATGCCAAGCCTCTACAGTGCATCGTCATTAAAAATCATACGACGCGATACAGGAAATAAATAGAGAATAATACATGGGCGCGCGGAGATATGGAATTTATCTTCGAGTGTTCACATCGATATCGAACGAGTGAGATATCGAATGTGAACACGAGAAGATAAATTCCATATCTCCAAGCGCCCATGTATTATTCTGTTTATTACATAAACATACTAATGGCGACGTTTTTGACGAATTTCCGAAGATTTCCGACCGCTTTCCGAAGATTTCCGAAGATTTTCCCAAATTGTTCCGAAGGTAAGGCGAACGTTTCCGAACATTTTCCGGAGATTTTCCGAAGATTTCCGAAGATTTCCGAGGAGGCACCGATGATGTATTGATCACACAGCAACATATCTAAGTACTTTTTGAGGGATTATGGAACCATAGCAATGGTGATCATTTTAGTAACTATGGTAACCATAGTAAATGATATTTTTACATGTGAAATTATCGTAATTTTACATGTGAAAATATATGGATTTTCTCCGTGGCAGAAATCCTAATAAAACACTGATGTTTATGTAATAAAGGATATTACACAGTGGCGAGAAGATATGAATTTTATGTTCGGGTGGCAAGAAAAATAGCTCACTCGTGAGATATTGCTCATGCCACGAGAACATAAAATTCATATCTTCGAGCTAACGTGTAATGTACTAGCATGTTCTTTTTATTATACAAACATACTGATGAGGGGTGTTTTTGATGATTTTCGGAAGATTTCCGACCACTTTCCGAAGATTTCCGAAATTTTCCAAAATTGTTCCGAAGGCCAGACGAACGTTCCCGAACAGTTTTCGAGAATTTTTGAAGATGTCGGAAGATTGCCGAAGACTTCGAGGAAGACCCGGAGATGTTTCGATGACACACCAACGAAATTAAGTACAATTTAAGAGACAAACTTGACATCAGTGAAATCATCGATATCTTCACATGTGAGGATATCGAATCGTTTTATCAATTTGTTACCACTCGTTATACCGCTGACTTTTATATAATAAAATAATTAATTAAATGTTCCTTATTGTTTTACATAGTCAAACATAACTTTACACATAGATTATTGACTAAGCGTTATGTCAAGAGGCCTGGACATCGTTGAGGCCTGGAAATCTCACGCCGCTACGTCGCAGAGAAAGAACATCTTGAGGATGCAGCAAGCTACTCTTTCCTGTTTTATGTAATTCATGACAAGTCAATAAACTATTTAGAAACAACAAAAGAAAATAATTAGTAACTTAACAACAACCCCACATATTTTACCCTAAATTCAGCGCTATCCATAATTTCTCTTTCCACGTGAAGATCTTCTCATTTTTGATTAACCTAACAACTAAACTTTTCTTCTTCATGCAGAAAATAGAAAGACAATATAGTACACTGAACTACTTTGATGTAAGAAAGACTCCAAACAGGTCTTCATCCATGGCATGTATTATTGCTGTACAGGAACATGTATTGCTTAAAGCTCAAAAAGTTAAACCGGAAATAGAGCCTCATGTGATCTAATTTGTGGCTGATCAAACATGGAATATTTTGTTTAAATTTTTTTCCTTCCTCCAAGTTATGGAGAAGTACAGCTAGCTCTCGAAAAACACAGAGTAAGTGTTTACTCATTCCTTTAAATTTTCATTACAGAAAGAAAAGACAACAGGAATGACAACTTGCATTCCTAGCTAGCTTAAATTCAGACACAGGCCTTCGGAGGTCCATATGAGCCAGAAAAGCTGACGTGAGCACTGGCCCGATAAGAAATCAACCATTCTATTCCGACACTCCATGCAACCTCATGATTCCAGTGGATTGTCGCATGGTATTCATGAAATTTGCGCGCTGTGTCCCATAGGGTAGGTTTCTAAATTGACTGCAACCACACCTCTGGACGTGAAAGCAAAACAAGCACTAAGAGGAGCGGGCGAAACTCTCTACCCAGCTTGGGAATGAGTGATTGCCAACTGCGATCATTCCGACCTCAATATCGACTTTTTATTAGCTCGTTTTAGCGCAGATCTCAGATTTTTCTAAGTAACATAACTAAGTAGCAAGTCAATACCTCTGTCCTTATTTACATATGCTATCGTTACCAGAATTGTTCACATCCGGGTTGATCTCAGGAAAAACCTCCGCTTGCCATCCCACTTGAAGGTTTTCTCAAATTTCCTACTTCTTTGCACTCATCTCTTCGAGACATTTCCCCATCCAGGAGTCCCTCTTGAGTTCCAGACTTGTGATATGCATGTGATGTACGTATTGCACAGTAATCAGCACTTCAAGAACTTATCTAAAGAAAAACAGGTGTTTATATTTAATAATTCACAAAGCAAAACTAAGTTTAAACGTACAACAGTTACATATTGCCATCGGTCTCTTCATGTTTTCTCGCAAAGTGTTTTTATGAAAAATGGAAGTTATTTACGAAGTGTTTGGGCGAAACTGTTGTAGAGCTAGTCGCCTCCTCGAATTAAATAACTGCTTTCCATAATGACTCGATTTCTAACTCAAGCATTTGAATAAAATTTTGATCACTGATTCACAATACTGGTGTTGAATTTTTTCAACGAAAGTTAAACATTGAGTTTTTGTTAACACTCTGATTGTTGTTGAGCCCGAACGTCACCGAAGAGGTTTCTTGAAATCGTTCAGCCTTTTTAAATGTCACATGGCCAGTAAAATGTCTAGAAATGTTAGTAAAATAAATTTTATTTCGATCTATTTGCTGATTATTTAGAATGAGAAACTCTTACTTACTCCAAGAAGGCTTTTCCATCGCCTTACCTCTCGTATCTGTCTCCTCATAATTCAACATGGTGACTGTATCCAAGCGTCTCACCGGTGAAGAAGGAATTATGACAGATTACAACCTTCAGCACCATTTATTCTGTTTGTCGGTGACCACTAAAGTTTAGTGCAGTACCAGTCAGTCTAAATTGTCCTCAGTGGTGAGAGCCGTACAGAGCCCATCAATGCTTGAATCAAACCATTTGAAGGAACGTTGCCATCTTGGCTTCTCAAGCGAGCTTTCAGTCTCATAGCTTCAAGAAACTTGTTCACGTGAAATGGAGATCTTGCTCAATGTTTAAATAAAACTCGCTGTATCCTTTTTAAAGCTTCGCTCTGATAGGCAAAGTCCACACAAGTAAAGCGAAATGAAAACAGTTCAAAGTGAACTAAACGCTTGTTGAGAAATTTGAAAATGGGCAGATTTGCGTATGGACAAAGGAAACTGCGTCATTAAGTTTGAATTTCATTATCAAATGTGTGAATTTCTCGTGCATCGGCAAGGAATTCATAATAAGGTTTGTAAAGTATCAAGTCAGCTTATTCGAGTTTTCATTGCATCATTTCCTTAACAGGCAAAGTATTACTTCAGAGACCACTGACTACCTCTTTTAAATTCCCTTGGCGTTGCTTTCTAAATATATCGGTGCATTTTTCATATCCCGTTTGGCCCATCACATTATGTTCACTTCTCTGCGGTTATTAAAAGCGCGGGAAAACGGGAGATGGAGCCATTATGTTGTCAGTATTAGCACCAGTATATAAAGAAAACAACGCCAAGAGAATTTAA
>JAHPZR010005569.1:37500-54177 GCA_019787425.1 Platygyra sinensis
GGTTATTTAAGCAATAGACCACAATTTTCTATGGGTTATAAGTTGATAAGCCACGCGGGATGTTGGTAGAACACGAGAAGAATTTGTAAACCACGAGCCGCAGGCGAGTGGTTTACGAATTCTTCGAGTGTTCTACCAACATCCCAAGTGGTTTATCAGCTTATAACCCATGGAAAACTTGTGGTCTATTGCTTTTATATCATAATTCAGAAGACGCGCGATTTTTCCGTGGGTTTACCAGCACAATAACCCACAGCTGATTGGCCAATCAGAGCGCGCGCATTGATTTGGTTTTTATATGAATGAGTTTACTATAGGCAATGACTTGTGTTACTATCAGGAAGATGTAGGGCTCTCGGTAGGGCTATATCAGCTTAGTTGTATGAAAATTCAAGTAATTTAGGGCTGTACAGGCTTCGCATGCGTGAAAAATAGTTTACTAAAAATGAATATTTCTAACTTTTGAATCGGCTTAGATCACGTTATTCTAGACTCAATCGAAGCCTTGTTATGGTGTTTGAATATTTCGAACTGTGCATTGTCTAACTGAACATGAAGACAGGAACTCACTCACGGTGTCATTCATTATTTATTCGTCCGATCTTTTGTGACCTCCCGAAAACTTCGCACATCTTGGGTAACCTCCGAGAAAAATGGAACGTTGTCGAACATCTTCGGCCTTCCGAATTATTCGAAAACTCGAGCACTGTCGACCTTTGGAAATCCGCTTATTTCGGCGAAAACAGAATGTTCGGTAATCTTTGATAACCTCTAAGAAAATCGAACATTGACATTGTTAAACATCTTCGGTGATCCGATTATTTCGCACATTTCGGCAAATAGAACATCTTCGGTAACCTACCGTAAAATATGGCAAAATCGGACCATAATTTTTCGAGTCGAGCACTGTCTGTCGCTTTTCAGTGGTATACCATGGAATATTCCATCTATCACTTGTATTTTGTTAGTAGACACACTCGCCTTAAGGCTCGCTCGAGTAATTCGTGGGATATAATTATTCCATCAGGGGTCACTGTTCTGCCGTTTTCTTACTTTCCAGTAGCAAACATTGTACATTGTCATCCGGAACCCTATTTCGCCCAAGCGAAAAGTGGCAGGGCTATAGTCTTTCCGTCCTCTTCCGCGGTCCCTGATTTCATTTGTAGTTTTGTACTAATCTTTCAGTAGCCTGAAATGCCAGTCATCTCCCACCCTCAGCTTAATCCCCGAGCGATTAGGCTGTAGGCGGAAGATGACTGACATTTCAGGCCAATCTTTCGATCAGCATCCTCGGAGACCCAGGGGCAGTTAGTTACGTCGACGCAATATTTTCGGGCGACGCGTATTTTTGGGCGAAAAAGTTTACTGTAAACCTTCGCTCGTAAATACCGCATTGTCCGAAAATATCGTGTCGATTAACTGCCCCTGGGTCTTCTAGGATGACCTTTCAGCTACAGGTTCCAAGCACAAGAAGTGGGAAGCCCCTTAAGCCGACTGTATCTGAGGATGTTCAGCAGTTCCCTGCTCAAATTCAAAACGGCGGACGGTGGGTACTGTCGTAAAACGAATGTGTTACAGCGCTGATTATATTACCGTGAACACCTAAAATATGTCTGGAATGTTTATTGTGTTGTAACCAATCACATGCGAGATCTTCACACCACAGAAACCACAAGCAACGAACCGTTTCCTATCGGCCACGGAACAAATTATTTTTGTTTTGTTTAAGAGTACAAACTGTCTTACTAGGAATTTAAAACACCGCTGTTCCCCAAGATCAGTGTTGAGGAGCGCATCCAGGTCATCATTCGAGTTTACAAAGAAAAAATTTAGAAGCCAACGCGACGCGACAGCGACCAGCTTTCCATGTAACGACATCACACGAAGATAATAAAAAGTCAACAATCGTGATTAGCATAATCCTTGCTAATATTTTTTGTAGAACAAGGGTTGATTTGTGTGGGCTAACAATTGAACCCTCGAACTACTGTGCCGGCAGAAGTTCCTTGATCGTAAGATCGCAAACTGGAAAGACCGCCGAACAAATTTGCGATCAGCCGTAACTAATTATTCCGATTTCGATCGTTACAAAAAGTTTGAAAATTCGCGCGCCAAACTGTCGCGTGCGTCTGCCCCGGCACATCGGCTTAATTTACTTCAAAATCGCTCAAACCTGTAAATAAATGGGCAGGAAAAGTAATTGTTTACTTGTAAAAAGACTGAATGTTAAAACAAAACGAAAATAATTTGTTCCATGGCCGATAGAGGTCGATAGAAAACCGTTCGTTGCTTGTGGTTTCTGTGGTGTGAAGATCTCGCATGTGATTGGTTACAACACAATAAACATTCCAGACATATTTTAGGTGTTCACGGTAATATAATCAGCGCTGTAAAAGTTGTTTTGTAGAAAGGGTGCAGTCTTTATCATTTCTTTGGTGTAAAACTAGGCCGAGATATAAGTCCTTTTATGTTATGTTTTGGAATACAATTCCGACTTTTCCTCTAAGGTAGAAGGTTGGAAAATGTGCCCAGTGCCGTCTTGTCTGAAGGCTAACTGACGACTAATACATGCTTAGTGACATTGTCCTAACCAGACTGTCCTCCCCCTCTAGAGTTCGAGAAGGCAAGTACAACAAAGTAGTTAAATAAAATGTACGAAACCTCAAAAAATATTTTCTTACTATAGGTAGCTATATCAGGCTTTATTGATAGTGAGGAAACAATACTAAATTTTTCTCTTAATTTGCAGTATAATGTTTAGTTGATTTGTATTACAAACTTTTTTATGCGACACCACAGCTGGTCGCCACGGGACCTACAGTGTAACAATTTGTACAACATTTATGCAAATCCTTTTGGAAACTTTGTGGCTCTTCTGGGCTTTTGAATGAAAAAAATGTTTGAAATCAGCAAAATGGATTTGCTATTATTTTAAAACATTTTTTCAGCACATTGTACCATACTCGCTACAACTTACTTTTATTATTTAGTGCCGATTTTTGATGTGAAGAAAATTCTACAGAATGCAACCATTTAAGATTTTGATGTTTCTGCAGAGTTGCTTGAGTACTGATGTGACAGTTACCGGTATGCCTTTTTTGACATTGATCAAGCAGTTTCTATCGGATGTGTCTTGGGGTGGCCCAGATTACCAGATTATTGATACACCTCCAGTTACCACGACAAGGTAAAATTTTATTTCCAGAGGATTGTGGTGTACTGATGTGTGACGTACAGTGGCCGAGTGGTTAATGTTGTACACTCTGGATTAATAGCTCTGGATTCCAGGCTTGTTCATGGGCCTATTTGAACTCTGTTCTTAGCTAAGAGACTTGACTTGCAATGCCTCTCTTCACTTACAATGTAAGAGGAGAAATGCGTACCAACAACTTGTTGGGCAACCTGAACTGCAAATACACGGGGATACTGGGGGATATCCAGCTCTCCAATTAAGGACATGAAGGGAGAGGTACCAATACTCCATACTAGGAGACTGGGGTTGACCTTCCTTGATAAGAGCAGATATACTCTTTATTGTTAACTATGCTGATAGTTCAATAATTCACATTCATTTCGCAGTTTGTAATTCTATCATTACTTCTGATTGATTTTGTTCAATCCAGGAAAGTCTGATGAGCACAATCCAGTAGTAGAAAATCTGCAACATTACAGTTCAGATGGAGCAGTTCTTGTCACTTCTCCTCAGGTATGCATAAAGTATTTAAAAATATGTACACTTTCTATAATCGTTGCCTTTAGTTCTTTGGATTTCGGAAAGTTTACTTAAATGCTTAATTTGCGTATTCTGAATAATGCACATTGTTGATTTAGCTGTGACATAAAGGTAACCTTTCACTTATCCGCATTTTTAATCAATTCAGGTGGAATCGACTCTAATCATTGTTTCGACAAAACCTAAGATTAGTTTAGTATCACTTAATTAGCAAAAATTGGTCTCCCGTTTTTTCCATTTATTCTGAAAGAAAAATATTAGCAGTTGTTCCAGGGCATGAGGTAATTCTCCATCTTCAATTGCTTAATAACAGAATCAGTTTTGCAAGAAATGTACCCGAATGAACTATGTAATACTTACGATTTTGATGGTTTTTTGAATAACATTTCTGTTGTTCCTCCGGGCGTGGCAGTGTCTGACGTCAGAAGAGAATTATCTTTCTGCAAGAAAACTAAAATCCCAATCCTAGCAGTGGTGGAGGACATGAGGGGATTTGTCTGTCGTCATTGTAGTGTAAGTGTTGGCCTCCTATACAGATGCTATATGGGTTTGACGGTGTTGTGGGATATGGTATGGTTTTTGAGATTCTCACTCCTTAATAGGATACCTATCATTTTTGCCCCTGTTGACATTAATTGCGTTTACAGTGTGATCCTTGCACAAGATACCTACCTTAAGTGTGTTCACTAACAATGCAGTGCACAAATCCCTTGCTTATCAGAGAAAAGTTCTGCGTTTGATGGTTTTTAACTTCCAGTGTCACAGAAGAGAAATACTGTTGACCCGATCGTGCCATTCATAGTTTTTGTTTTTCCTTTAATCGGATGTCTTTCTTTTTAGTTTGGGCCTTAAGGTGGCTCAAACAGTTTGCAGCACTTTCGGAGAAGTAGATTTTGATGGGTCATAATTACCACTCTTTATCAATTGATGCTGTAATCATGATATCAAAACACTGCTCAATCCTGGTGAACACGTCGGTATTGTTTTCGTGACAAAATAGGTTACCATAGCAACACTGTGACCTGCTAAAAAAACCTTTAATTTTAGCTTTAAGCGCTTATATTTAAAAAACGGCACGGTTAAATTTTTTTTATTGTAGAATTTTGATAAGCAGGATAAGATGCAACTTTTGGCAAAGTTTAAAAACATTCTCCACATGGGGTTCAGAGCCACCTTAAATTTTCGGTAATGTCAAAATCGAAGTCTGGGAATGTGCTGGAAACTGTTTTGAGCCACCTTAAACTGGGTATCCATTTTTTTTCCTGCGAAATCCTTCAATAGGATCAGGGTTTTAAGACCTATTACAACACACGGTGTCTGGAAGAAACATTGCCTGCCCAGTCCATGCAAAATGCATGTGTGGAGGAAGCAGTTCCTTTATGTGATATATATGGTATTGGAATATATTTATTACTCTATCAGTTGTTGTACTGTATTTTTGACTGTTATAGTGCCCCTTCATCTTCATGGTATGTTATAATATTCCACTTCCTTTCGTTTAGGAATGCTTAAATGTGTTTTCAATAGGAGGTGAAGCCTTGGCAAAGAGCTGCGATGTTCCATTCTTAGGTAAGAATATACTTATTGGCACTGGGAAAATCTAGATATGTTTTGTGGAAAATGGTCTTCTCGGCAGCTCTTGTATAAATTAGTATAAAAAAAACCCTATTCTATATTAAGTATAAAAAGCAAGCAGCGAAGTATATTGTCTGGAAATGCAAAAATCCCATTTGCTGAAAGTGTCATTTAATGCCAACCAAATTCTTTGTTGTATCAAGCTCATCACATGGCAGGACAGGTTGTTTGTGATCTACTCTAGGGGTCACTCCAAATGGATTATAACAATGTGATGTCACATGATTAATTTGACATAAAAATTAGACAGTTTCCTCAAAGGAGAGTCTTCTACCTATATCTTGCATTCAAAGAATTTTTTTTCCTTCTTTATAGGTTCTATTCCACCTGATCCCAGTATAATGCAGTCCTTAGAAGACGACCAAGCCTTTATTGACTGGTTTCCTAACTCATCAACACTAAATGCAGTACTGAAACATAATGACTTCCAAACTGTTACAAATGGAAAGAATTAGAGATCAGTGATGAAGAGACAAGTCCTTCGTTTTAAAAAATGGCGGTTGAGTGTATGGCAATGATACAGTTTGCAAATATGACTGAGATGACCAAGTGATTAGCTGCTAGTTTCGCCTTACAGTTCCAGTCTCTTACCAATCATCAGTTAGTGATGGAGATTACAGCAATCATCAACTGGAAGATGTTGTCTTGATGTTCCAACAAATTATCAAAACTCTGATGACAAGAGAAATGAAGGACAGTTAACAAGAATTAACAGAAAATGGTTAAGTTTTCTCACCTCGCCCATTGAGCAAGTGAGAATGAAAAGTAACTTGCCCCGTAGCAAAATCTACTTGTCCCACACATCTGGACAGCACTTCTTTCAAGCTCTGCTCTAGTCATTAAGGAAGAAAACATAGAAAAATATGGTTTCACCCATCTATGGACGCTTTTGCCACTCACTTCTCGAACTCATTAATAATTCATCACGTCAAAACAAAGAAAATCACAAACGTGAAGGAGGTTTTGATACCCGGTCTTAATTAGCATTGATTTTGACGATTATACTTCTCCGTTTACTCTTTAGTTTTTATTTCGATTGAGAAGATATATCAAACACTCGAGACAGTGTTTGATCGACTCTCCAAACACCTCGAATTTCGTCAAAAATACCCCGCTGCGCGTCGTATTTTCAACTCTCTTCTCGGTGTTTGGATATCCCGATGAAACACTGTTTCTCGTGTTTGATATATTACTTAAACCAAGTATTGCATTGATGTGGGGTCATATAGACCAAACGCAATAACTTCCTTCACAAAGTTCTGCTTGTTAAAGCAAGAAAGTATGATTGCTGAACAGCATCTTGATTTGGGAAAAGCTTTGTTTGAATTTTCGTTCGATACCTAGTTACACAGTATGTGCGACTTCACGACTTGTTTTGTCTGTGACCTCTTTAGCTGGCTGCCAACAAAGATTTGAATTTGGGATGACCTCATGTAACTGTGCACGAAAGAAAGAACTTGGTACAGAATAACAACAACTCACAATAATATAACCAGATAGAATCAATAATAATAAGAGAGAAATAAACTAGTGAATAATAATAAATAAATAAATAAGTAGAAATAAACATTATTACTTTAGCACGCTGTATCAAGGTTGATATTTCATGCATGGTTACGCGAGGTCACCTTGGATTTAAATCTGTCATGGGGACCAAGTTAAGAGGTCAGAAATGAAACTAGTTTTGTAGTTGTATATATTAGTGTAACTATGTGTTGATATAAGATTTGAATGCAGTTTTTCCTATCAAGATGACGTTTAATGATTATACTTTAGTGATTTTGACAAGCAGACTGCTAGCTGCAGAGATTTATAATCAGAAAATATTCAGATAGTTTGAAAATCATAATTTTACATGAGAAATAATCTACCTAAGATTCATTGTTCAGAAACTCTTAAAATGTAACAGCTGAAAGTTAAAAAAAAATTGGAAATAAATACAAGTGATACTGCCTCAGTTATCTGCATGGCTGACTGTTGGAATTGCAAAACTAGTTGTCTTTCCACGAGTCCTGGAAATATGAGTGGAAGGAGGGGCGGGCAATACGTTCACGTCACTAATCAGCGTTCGAGTGGGTAACTCGAAAACACTGATCACACTACGAACCGGGTACGTGGAATTCACCTCGGACCACGGACTACACCAATGGGCCTCCACCACAGGCCACCAAAAAATATTATAAAAGAAATAAGTAAAAAGATATTCCATGTAGGAGTTGTCTAATAGATTCATCTGAGGTCATCACCATCTTAGTGAGTATATGGATGTCAGTCGACCAGCTGATACTTCATAGCTTGCTACACCGTGCTGATGAGACCCAACAAGGTCGAAACAGCTGTCCACGGTTGCAATTGTTGGCTTTCAGTTTGGACTTTATCATGTCGTTGCCCCGTTAAGCTTTTCACGTAGTATCAGCCTTGCATCATTGTTTGTTACTCTAATAGATTACTCATGTCGGCAAAATTTCAAACGTTACGTAGCTGAAATGTAACAGACTTGGGTTCAGGCTCGGGTGCCACATATGACACTACATATTGACATTTCCTTTGCTGTGGCTATACAGTATGAAAGACCGGTAAGCCCCTAGAAAGCCTCGAAAGCCTTACGCTCTTTCCCCTTTGCCATTTGGTTCAACCCATTCTTCCGTGGGTTCGTGAACCCGTTTCACAAGTTATTCAGCAGATACAATACAATTACAGATACAACAAGCCTAAACGACCGAAAAACGCATCTTCCATAGCCATATAGAGCCACGAATGGCAGGTAATATTTGCCATCGGCAAGTCCTTACGCCGAAAACAGCTTTTGTACACTATTTTAGGGGTTTTGAAAACTTAAGTCTATTACGTTTGCAAAGCGTAACGCTCGAAAATTCATCGACACGGGAAGTCCATTTAATAGACAACTCATAAGTGAAATCTTTATTTCTTGTTTTTATTCTACTTTTGAGCTGGTTCGTACAGGCAGTCCGTAGGGGAAGTCCACTGACTGGTCTGTCGGGTAGACTGTGAACCCGCTTAATTATGGGCGTCCGTATACCGGGGGTCAGTGTTTTTGGGTTAGTGACACCCCCTCCCCCACCCCTTCTCGGACCCCCATTACGGATCGGGCCAGTGGATCAGTGTTTTCTGGTTATCTGCACAACACAGCATCGCAAATCGCAAAAAAGCGAAACAACAGAACATTAGCTAATGTTCAACAACACTGCTGGCTCAGCAAGGGTCCTGAAACAAGGAAGGATGGAACACCGAAACACCGGAATGGTCGAGAACAAATGCACAGAAAAGTGGAGCAAAGCGTGGCCACGGTCAAAATTCCATTACCTTTCGAGTTTATATAGAATTATTTGGGAGTTCTCAAAGGTTTTTTAAATACGGCCTACTTTTTTTATTTGGAAAAATAGAATTCGCACTCGAACTCTCATTGATAATTACGTTAAAATTAACGGGAATTGAAAACTTGTGTCATAAAAAGGCGATTTTGGCACTTTTTGCCTGTTTTTAGGTTGCAGAAGATAGCTGTCGCTGCAATAAATACATCCTTTGCTGAAGATTTTTAAAGCAAGTTTTATTCTTTCTTTTATGTGGCCGAGATTCCTTGGGTTTTTCAGAGGACGCTTTGAAAGTCAGAATTTTCTCTGAAATTCCCGGCACCTAATTTGCATATTGTCAGGGTAACGAAACACTGACAGGTGAACGAAAAGTGCTTTATATATTAAGTTTTATAAGCAATAAACATTACAAGAAATTGTGTCAAAAAAAATTGTTGAAAAGGGAAAGAATCCTCAAAAAATCCACAACACTATTCTAAGAGGACACCCCAAACTAGCTAATTAACTTTCAGGGATATACAAAGAAGTTCAATAATGTAAGCACAAAAATTCAAGAATGAGGTAAAAATATAAAAACCTTTAGCTTAAAATCTACCACAGAGGATGCTTATCTTATATCAGGAGGGAGGGGGTTCCATTCTCTGACTGTTCTATTCATGAAACTAAGTTTAAATCAATTAGTCCTTGAATGACAGGATAAAAGGTTCGGAGTATCCATACTCCTAAAAGCATATCCCCTGTCAACATCCCCAGAGAAACGAACCCTAGAGTCAAGGGCCAGGTGAATATGATCATTTATCACCTTGTAAAAGAAAACAACATGAGTAATGTACCTCCTACTTTCTAAAGATAATAAGCAGAGCTTACGTAGCCTGATGTCACCATTTCGGTCATATATTATTTAGGAGAGTAAAAATATAACTTTCATTTTCCCTTCCATAGAACACTTGGCAGGAGGTGCAACACCACTTTTGTGGAGAACACACTTGGGCTGAGTCAGCTCCCAAGCATAGCCTTAACCACACAAAAGAAAAGAAAAAATAACACAATACACTAGAAATTTATTCATCTAAGTAATGTTCAAAAAACGTAATCTTTAAAATGTTCGGGCATTCGTCTTGCTCTCACTGATCTGCGAAGTGTAGGAGATTCTACTACTTGTGTACTTGTCAAGCTTTCCTACGTTTAAAAGCAAAGCGCTAGAGTTTTTACTAAAATAGTTTCTGAGTTAGTTTCTGCCGCACTCCTTCGCAGCCCTTATCTTGTTTAATATTGTGATGTCGAGGTGGCCTCTCCTATAAGCCTGGTGGTTTCTTGAAGTCTCCCCGCCTAACAACTTGCTGTATATTATTATTGTTATTATTATTATTTATCTTATTTTTTCTTTTTTTAATCTGTTGTAATATAAAGGCAAATAAATGATGATGATGATGAGTGCAAGTGCAGGTGTTTCTACTGGTTCAACTGTAGTTGAGTCATCGGTTCTAGCGGTAGGTGATTCAGCTGTAGGGGATATACGGGTATGTTTTAAGGCAGCTTGGTTGGTTACAGTGCGCTCTGTATTTGGGGTAGTAATCATGCTTTCTATGTTATGTGTAATCTGCAACGGCTCAGGCTTAAATGGTACAGACATGTTATTCTGTTTTGCACGGTTTTTTGCCAATACTTTCAATGTTTGTTACCAACACTCAGGTCTGTCATTTTGACATTGCTGCATTTGTTTCCATGCGTTTTCATCTTCTCCTGTCTTGTGGCATCGGTTTGTCTAATATCTGAGGAAGTCTCATTGTATTGCACCGAGGTAAAGTGGACTTGAGGTTTCTCCCATTTAGTACTTGAACTCGGAAGAAGATTTTCCTGTGTTGCAATGAGTGGTGGCCCTGTATTATCAAAGAAAGGTGAACGACTCTTGCTTCTAGCTCTTGCCTTGAATGACGGCTGTCTTAATTACTTTTTTTAGTGTTTTCATAAGCCTCTCTGCTTCTCCATTTGCTCTGGGTCATTCAGGAGTTATTCTGCGATGCATAGAACCAAGTTCGAACATCCGAAAGCTTTCACTGTTAAATGGTGGACCATTCTCTGTTCTTAACAAGTAAAGTATTCATTGCCTGGCAAATATACTGTCAGGGTGAGGAGTCACTGCCTTTGCTGATGTTGACCTCAAGATTTCAACTTCTGTATACCGACTGAAGTCATCTGTCACAACTAGCAAGTAATCTCCACTTGGAAAGGGATGACAAAAGTCCAGGGAGAGCTCTTGCCACGGACCCAGTGGCAGGAGGGACATGTGTAGAGGCTCTTACACTGGCTTTGGATCATGGTTTGCAGCTTGACATGGTAGGCATCCTTTGACCACTCCCACCACGATTCTGTCTATCCTCGCAAACCAGACTGTGTCGCACTGAAAACGCTTCGTCTTGACAATCCCCTGGTGACCAATGAGAGGTAGCATGATCATTCGACCTCACAACTTCTCAGGAACTACTATTTGGATTTCTCTCAGAATTATGCCATTTGATACTGACAGCTACTGTTTGGTCTGTTGATACTGACTGACATCTTTTCCAGTCTCGTGCTACTTTTGAGTTGCTATCACTCTTGCTAGATTCTGCAATGTTTCATCAGCTGTTGTCGTATCTTTAACTTCTTGAAGCGGAATGGCAGGGAGAACAGCATTTTTGGTTACAAAGTTGAAATAGGCATCAACTCTTGATGGATAATGGGAAGCTTGCAATTGTTTGGGATCCAGATGACGACTCGTGAAATAAGCTGGATTGTTTTCTCCTGGCTTGTAAACAACATTGGTTTTATACGGCTTACGTACCTCTAACGGCTTGTGGTCTGAATGACTTGGAAGGATGACCCATAGAGGTACAGGTGGAAGTGTTCAATTCCCCAGACCACTGCAAGAGCATTTCTTTCGGTTTGACTGTAGCGACGTTCGCAATCATTGAGTGAACGGCTGCATATGCTTTAATGTTCGTTCCTCCATCTGTTGTGACTTGAGTGAGAATTGCTCTCAGCCCTACTGGACTGGCGTCAACAATTAACTCTGTTTTGAGTGAAGAATTGAAATATATACTTCATGACTTCTGGAGTCGCCATGCAAGCTTTGAGGCAGTCAAATGCATGTTGTTGTTTCTTGTCTCCACACCCACTAAGCACGTTGATGTGTAAGTTGATGGATTGGAGCAGAGATTGAAGCAAAGTCCTTTATGAAACTTACTGTCTCGTTTCCAGTGGTGATTTCGGTTAACGGCTGTATTTGACACGTACGGAATGGAGAATGATACGGTAAGTGTATTCTTTATCGATAGATTCATCACCACCTTATTCGTCTACTGCATTGGAATTTGATGTGCTTCTGCTCTTTTGCGAAAGGCCTTTTCTTGTGACAGTGTTTGCAAGTTTCATTCAGCGCTGGACAAGATCGTCCATTGTGAGGGTAGTTTTCTCCACACCCGTAACACTTCTTATTTCAGACTTTAGCTTTTCCTCTTCTACTGTTTGGACTTACGCTACTTGGGCTAACTTTTCCTGTTCCTCGATGCCTTTAGCTTTCCTTTCACACATTTGTGGAACACGGCCATAGTCCAGTAATGCTTTGAGATTCATGTCTTCCCGGACAGCTCTTCCCCATAATCGTGAAGATAAGTGGGACAGGACTATGTGTGACTTGCTTTCTTCGTCTTCGTTGTAAAACTCGCATGTTTGAGCCAGACGCATTAGCCGAGTGCAGTTAGAAACTAGCGATTCACCGGAACTCTTGTTTACTTTTGGCTGAAAATAACCATGGAGCTTATTTCAGGAAGCTGGTAACCCCTTAAACTAATCAAATCGTCTTTCAATTTATTGAAACTTCTAAATTGGAAATAAAGTGATGTTGTTGTTGTTAATTATTAGAACAATAGCTGTGCACGTGCGATAAAATTTTTAGTACATTTCTTAGCCGTCCTCTGCAAAACAACAACGTCAAATGACTCAGTTCTGCGTTGTCTGAAGAACGTGAACCCCGCTAATTTTTTAATTTTTTATTTTGGATTTATAGATGAGTCCCGGATTCTGTTTCGTGATACCATTGACAGAGATAAACAAAATAAATGACAATAATAATAATAATAATAATAATAATAATAATAATAATAATAATAATAAAGTATTATCGTTTGTCTCACGATGTAGTCACTTAGGATGGAAATCGCGACGTTTCGACTGCGTACTGCTAGTCTTCATCAGGCGATGAGGTCGACTGGTTAAGCGAAACCTTATAAAGCATGATGCTCCGCTGTGATTGGTTGGTTTTCAACAACTGTGATTGGTGCGTTTCGATCCTCGCAGTTCCGGTTGGCTGCTACTTCAGTGGCCCGCTTTATTGTAGCTCTCCTGTTGTTGTGTTTCTTGATCGTGGGCATCCATGCTTATGGGATTTCAATTCCACTATCCTTGTTGATGTTGTTAGGGTAAAGTCATATGTGAATCGCCTCTCACCTTGCGTGTGTACCAATGTGGATCACGATCAATAAACTTTACCTCGTCCCAAAGCGGATAGTGTCCGGTGTTGTGAACGTGCTCTGTAAAGGCTATAAAATGTTAAAGCATGCAGCAACCGGAACGATGATCCTGCTGGTATACGTTGGATCAATGTAGTGATCTAATCGGCTTCACAAATTAAATGAAGAATATGACGGCAGAAACCGACACAACGTAGAATGATTTTTTGAAGGTGTACTATATTTCGGCTGGCCAAACCAGCCTTCTTCAGGTACAATGGGAATTTTACATTGGGGCGTGTTTTAATGTAGCATATTACCGGAAATAGGTGAAAATAGTTGACAGTGTAAATTAAAGATAAACATATGGTGAAATAAAATAATAAATTTACATAATAAAAGAAAACAATTAAAATGTTTCTTCACGGATGTTAAAACCGTCAGGATCTAGTGTTCTAAAACGGCGGAGGTCTGGGTACGGGCTAGCATGTGTCTCGGTCGTGCTCCTTTATCCTCTCTTGCATAGGTCTTCCAGTCTCGCCGATGTAAACTTTGCCGCATTCACAGGGAATTCTGTAAACAACGCATATTACTTGTGAAACCTCTAATGTTATTTACATGTTATTTATTTACATCGGAGAGACCAAACGTCGTCTTAAGGACCGTTTTAATGAACATAGGCGACCAATTATAAACCCCTTTTGTAGTTATACCCCCACTGCGGTTTCACGACACTTCCTGACTAGTGGTCACGCTGAGGATCACATGATCCTTATACCGCTCGAACAACTGCACCCTAGGGGCATCCATGCTTCAACACTGGAGCCTGCAGGTCTTAACAGAAGAGATGAAATGTAATTTAATTTAGCTACCTTTAAATTTTCTTTTGTTTATTTTACCTTGTTATCATGTATTATTATCTGTGTATGTATTTCCTTTTTTATTAATGTTACACATCACGTAGCCTTTTCATGTCATTTCCGGTGAATATAAAGATCTTGTGACAAGCATTTATCCATTCAATAAACCTGAAGAAGGCTGGTGTTGGCCGGCCGAAATATTGTAACAACGCCTATGTCCACGTTGTCTTGACCAACCTTGGCAGTATATTTTCTATTTTTAAAGTTTTTTGGTCTGGTCACGATCTATTTTTGATCCAACGTAGAGCAAGTTTTGATCGTACACGGTTTTTGCACTGGTTTAATCCTTAAAAAGTTAACGTCACGTTGTCGTTTTGCAGAGGGCGACAAAGAAATGTGTAAAGATTCAAAACGCTCGTGTAGACCCGTTGTTCTCCTCATTAAACCTTTTGTTTGGTGATGCTGTCGTCACCGTCGCCGTCGTGGCTTGCTAAAACTCCCTACTCCATACTATTCGACGGCGGTCATCGTGGAGTCGCAACACGTGAACTCACGTCTTCAATCTAGAACTCTTTTTCCAAAGCTAAATCCTCCGTTGACGCTCGCCTGATCGAGATGACCAGCTAGCTTATTATAAATACCCCTAAATTGCAGGTGAAACTCATTCGGTAAGTTTGAATCATGTTAATGGAGCTTCCCTACGGGAGGGAACAAGGGCACGTGTTCACTTGATCTGTTAAAACATAAGCATTTTCAGAGGCAAACCTTGTTCTGTTGAAATACATGACCACGTTCTTTTGTTGGAAAGTTTGTTGATTTCCTTGTCAAGCACCCTTTTCAACAAACAGAGCAAGCCCAAACAATGGTGTCCATTGTTATGCTATATTGAAGAGGGGCAGGATAAATAAGCATTTTCAGGGGCAAACCTTGTCCTGTTGAAAAATATGAACATGTTCTCTTGTTCCCAAAACCCTGTATGGTTATGATCTTTCTTTCTGTTGCATATACAAGGTTAGCTTTCAGTAGGTACAAGCCTCGCGTCCATGAAGAATCATCTGTGAAATGTCTACCATGATACAGTCGAATTAACAAGGAGCAAGCTTTCTGTAATCACCTGTTTTTTCTCAAGGTTACAAGGTTACAAGGTTAGCTTTCAGTAGGTACAAACCTCGCGTCCATGAAGAATCATCTGTGAAATGTCTACCATGATACAGTCGAATTAACAAGGAGCAAGTTTTCTGTAATCACCTGTTTTTTCTCACAGTGTGGGGTGATTGGCCCCACGCTCAACCCCCAACCTGGAGGACTAGGGAGGTGTAGGGACCATCCTTTGTCGGGTCTCTCACCCTAAGCAAATTCGGTACGATTAAACCTGCTAAAAGCATGTCCCAGCTGGCATAGCTCTTTTGATTAGCGAGACACTCAAGACTCTCGCTCAAACCCCACCACCACAACAAGATGACGTGCCCAAGGTGGAACGAAATCCTAGTTACTACTTTAAAATTCCATTCCCAATTGTTTGTTTTTACACTTTCTTTCTAAAAACAAATGAGTCGAAGACTGCTGAAGAAGGAATATCCTGTTTCCATTTTCGAAAATGTTTATCCCTTTCCCAGTGGTTAGATCCCAGTGTCAGTGAAGTAAATCTCATTTCCCAAAACATTATTTGTCTTTAGACGTCATGCCAAATTGTAACGTGAATTTCTGTTCAAATGGCACGTACGGAAGATTACAACAGTACAGCATCGAAGAGCATAAGTAAGTTGAAATTCTCTTTGTGAGTTGTTAGAATGCCGTTTTGTATAGGAACATAATTATTTCTCTGCTGAATCATGGTGTTGACAGCTAAAGTGTTAGGCATTGTAATCGGTCAGTGTTTATTGCTGTTTAAAAATTAAACTGATAGCGCTTCTTTGTTGCAATAAATCAGTATGAACAAACGGCTTCTTGGTATTAAGAAATATTGTCTGTAGATCTTTTCGTATTATAAGCAAGAACAATTTTTTTTCCTTTCTAAGAAAAGATTCTTTAAATATACTTTGGCTGTCTATCAAGAACTGCACTAAAGCTGTCACAAGCGTTTTAAGTGTCATTGTCTGAGAAACTGTTCCAGAGTTTGAAAATGTGGGTCGGCCGATTTTGATGAAACTTGGTCCAGAAGTTGGACATATTGAGATATTCCAAAACCCAAATTGGTTTTGTTCTTTGACTTTTAGTTCAAAAGTTACGGGGGGCCCCCTTTAGGGCCTCCAGAACATGAAAAATCCTGCTTTTGAAAGGGTAAGTTTGGACCACCATAAAAACAAACAAATAAAGCCCTTTCAATAATTCATTATATGGTGTGTTTCTGTTGCAAAGGGTCTTTCAGTTCATGTATTCCGATTTGGCATAGAAGGTTCTGGCAGAGTGGGGCCTGGCACAAGTTTTGGCCAAATTTTTAAGAGAAAACTACCATCCAAAATTACTTAATTCTACGCTAAATAACAATGCAAGAAAACCATATAACCTTGGAGGATAAGGCCTGCTCCAAGTACCAGGCAAACTTTATTGATAACTAAATCACATCAAACGAGTGGTGTCAGGGGGGCCAGGAAAAACCCACATAACCCTTATCAAAGGGAACGGGA
>JAHPZR010005570.1:2500-23344 GCA_019787425.1 Platygyra sinensis
CAGTATGGGTACTGTTAAAATAAGGCTTATGTTTTGGTTGTCAATTTTTGGATTAAGGCCGTTACCATGGTAACATCTCATCTAATGACAGGCAGATATATTCCTCATTTTGACCTAAACTCCTTAATATTTATACTTTCCTTCGGTGAAATTTTTTCATATTTCGCCACATCATGGAAATGATATTGCCTGACATTTTGAACTGGTAAAAAGTCAAGGTTGTTCAGACGGTTTTTCCAATATTCTGTAATTTCTCATTATTCTAAATATATGAGATTAGCTCTGACAGATTTTAACAAAAATACGGTATTTTATAGGAATTGTATGTGTTTACAACTGAGCCAAATTTAAAAAATATTCACCGAAGGAAACGCGAGAAACTTAGCATTTATTTTCTCACGTGACGTCACAAAAATCAGAAAAACACGCGTGATATCGCGCGTGGGTACTCATTTTGGCGCGCGCTCATGTGACGCCATGTATCGCGTGCGAGAAAAGCACGAGTAAATTAGAGCTCTTTTAGCGGTTATTTATAGAGCTTTTTTGTCATTTTTTTTGGCCCTAGGCTTAAACACATGTTTGAACGGAGTTTGAAACTATTGCTACTTATACCGAAGACATTTAACGCCTTTCAAGTGCTGAAGTGATTTCGTTTCTGCTTAGGGTTATTTGCGTCATTCTTGAACGCGCGAATTAAGGACGGTGCCACTGGATTTCAAAGGACGTTTACATAGGACCCGAAACTGTACAACTCGTGAAGCAGATGGAGCGCCGAGTGCGACGTAACCGTATCCCAAACGAGCATCGTGAAAGGATAGTGAGGGCGTTTGAAGATCCTCGCGAAGACTACCTTTTGGTGGCAGACATGTTAGGGTGTGAACCGCCAGTACAGCAACAACTAAATGATCGGGAAGAGGCAAGACGGCAGGGATTCTCTAGGAGAGTACCGTCAACAAATTCTTTTGAGAGTAGGGAGAAGAAATACGAACACAATAACAGTTGCAAAATGTGCTCAGTGTTTAGGTTTATGCAAACCTACATACCACGATGTCTAAACGGAGAGCATATTGAGCGATGAAGAACAAGTTTGTTTCATTACAGTATTATTAAATACATATTACACTGTACCTTTGTTGTTTATGAAATTTTTTTCTCGTTCATGAACATTAAGTTGGAGCAAATGTTTATTTATTTTCTTAAAAGTTTGTTATTTCCATTACATTGAACCTATAAATGGGCCTTAATGAATGTTCTTCTCTATGTAAAACTCCTTATTGATCACGCAAAAAATTAAAAACGTTTGTTTATTTCTCTACAATGATTACACATTCATTGTAATGACTGATTTTTTGACATTAATTAATATTTATTTCCTGGTAATGAAGGGCAAAAGGTGTAATAATAGTCTCTATTGACGAAACTTTTTTAGGTACATGTGGTTTCGAAAAGGACCTCAGAGATAAGATTAAAACTAAGTTATCTAAGAGGTCTAAAATATGGAAATTTATTAAACACTTAAATAAAAAAAATTTAAACCTGTCGTTTAAATATATTACATTTGATTGACGGTAGCGATAAACGCTTTTGTCCGTTGAGTTTGGCAGAGTCTCGTGTCATCTCGCTATTAAAGTGAATTTAAATCATTTACAGCGTGATAGGCAGATCTTTGTTTTCCCCAATTCCTAATTACGCAGGGAAGTCTAAGACTGACTTTAGTTTCTGGTGTTATAATTATGTTGACGAGGGATCCAATGAAGTTATACGAAGCGACAGGGCATATTGCTACACCTCCTTGAAAGGGATGCTCAGTACATTATAGCTTAGCTTCAAATATTTTGTCAAGCAAGTCAACATAAGATAAGATAAGATAAGATAAGATAAGAACAACAATTCGTTTTTCGCTACCGTCAATCAAATGTTTGGCGGCTCCTCCCAGCTTTCGACTACTGTTGAGCGCGCGGCTCCGTATTTGCGAACCATGTTACTAAGTAAGAAGTCGCATGATACGAAACAGTATTCGGAATTAGTCGAAAGCTGGAAGGAGCCGTCGAACATTTGATTGACGGTAGCGAAAAAACGCTTTTGTCCGTTGAGTTTGAATTTTAGAGTCCACATGTTTTTGAACGACGCAGTAAATCTTATTAACAACCAAAGATGGGCAATAGGTAAACATTCAATCACGGGCAAAGTTTAATCTTTGATTTACTTACAACTAAATTCTTTGTTATTTCAGTGGTTCGAAATTTTAACTATAGTTTTAAAATAACGTAAGCGCATCTTTTTTTTCGCCTGGAAATTCGTCTCGAAAGAAGGGAATTCAGAGGCCGCCATTTTAAACCGGTAATTGGCAGCCAGCCGCCATCATGTGATCGCGTCACTCTGTCTAACTCCAAATAGGCAAGAAAGGGAGAAACCTGCAACTGACTTTGCATCCTTCACAAAGTCAGCAAAATGTATTATTTGCAAGCGATTATCCAATTCACTATCTTCAGTGCTATCATCTTCGGAGTTTGGAGCATTTTTGGCTGAAAATAATACGGCTCAAGAGCAGCCATAACCCAGAGTGGAGTAAAAGGGTACGCGGGAAGCCATTGAGACAAAATCCCTTGGATGGAATGACGTCAAGAAAACGGGACCTGGCTGCTGGGTACTTTCAAAATGGCGGCAACGATGTCGAGTTTTGGGCTTCATTGGGAGGTGAATTTCACGAGGAAAGCCTTTATTAGCGTTGACAAAAATATGTTTTTTTTGGTGACCTTATTCTTTAAAGTACAATTACGTAGCAAAATAATTGTTACGGAAGCTGATAAGAGACAATTCCCAAGTTTTTTTTTTAATCCGAAAAAGTGAACAACCATGTGTTGTAACAAAATTCCCTTTCAAAGTAATCTTGCCATAAGCGATTCTCTCGTCCGCGGAACGTACTTCTCAACATAGTTTCCCGTTCACGCCACTTTAGCGTTCCACGCCGAGAGCAGATTTTCTCATTGCTTTCAAATTCGCTTTGACATTAACCTTAAAGCAAAACGTCGTATTTTATATTCTAAACGACCCTAAACTCTTTTCTCGCGTTCATCCGCCATTTTGGAATGGCAAACGCGGGTAAAACCTCTGACGCTGGCTGACTGCTGGCGCAAATATCACGTGACAAAATATATTTTTTTCCGATTTCCAAAATATTTTTCTGGACTTGACGACGATTCTTGGATTTTAAAACTATTTTCGGATTTGTCAAAAAGCATGCATTTCTGAATCCAATAATTTTATAGATTTGCAACAGTTCTTTAGATTTGATATATTGTTTCGAATTTAAAAAAAGTGTTTTGGGATTGTGTCTTATCGGCTTCTGTAAATTGTACAAGCTTAAGTGTAATTAACTGGTACTGTTTCTAGGATGACGGTCTCAGTTTCATTTCAGTGCATTTGAGTGAGACAGGCGTATTCTTCTAGTGCCACCAATTAACACCTTTGTGACTAGTTGTGTCTCCCAGGTATTTGCCATTTAGACAGGAGTAGTGGCAACTGTTTTAACACCAGGCGCCAGTATAATATACAGCACAGTTGTTACCGCCCCATCTGTCATTATCTCTTTCTTTTGTAGTAAACGCCATGTTATTATGATATGCTAACGAATCTCCCGCTGTCTCTGAATATGAACCCACTTCAAGTCAATAGTGCGCCTGCTCATCACCAATCTTGAACTTGCCATATTTGGCATACGCTTTACCTGCGTTCCAGTCCGTTAGCTCCACTCTTAGAGAACTGGGTCTAGAGGCCGTCAGCCTGTGGATCTTGTCATTTCCTAACCAGAACTCAGCAGTCAGCTGACCAAACCCTGCTTTGTAGTCATCCTATTCCCGATAGAAGTCTACCGAGCCATTCTGTCTTCGCTGAAACACGGCCCAGCCTCCACCGTCAGTGCGCATGTCACAGTAGACACTGAAGTGTCCTTTACCATCTGGGTTGATAGAGTACACTCCACTCTGAGTATGACCTGACTTTAATAAGTCAGAACAATCTGACGAAATAAAATACACGCAGCGAATTCAATTTTTAGTTTAAATAATCTCAGTGAACAGATGCTGCAGCTGAAATGTTATATATAAAGTTTCATCACGCTTGTGATCACCATTTTAACGCAGACTGCAGCCAAACCTACCAAGGAATTATGCTCTTAACAAAATTATAGTCTAAAAGGATCAAAGCTCTTTGGGCGGGTTGGGAAATAACCTGAATTAAAGAAGTGACCTTTATATTGCAATCGTTTATTTTTATCGCCTAATCTTTTTCCTTCTCTTGCTATCCCTCACGTACTTATTTTTCTCTTTCTTTTTTTAAAAGCCGACGCTTAATTATGTGATAACCATTCTTCATTTGAGAGAGAATGTCGGAAGGATAAAGAGTAAAGCAAAGAACTTCATGAAGATATTATTGCTCATCGTAGTTATGCACACAATTAACTTAAGCAGTTGCGAAATTAAAGTCTGGAAAAAATATGTTTATTTGAATTTCATATATTCACTTGTATTCTTCATTTTCTACGGGCATGTTACGAACTAACAAACTGGCCAGTTCCCAGTTGGCTTGACAGCTCAGTTGGTAGAGCACTGCACCAGCATTGCCGAGGTCATCGGTTCGAAACCCATTCAGGCGTAATTTTTTTTTCAGGCTTTAATTTCACAACTGCTTAAGTTGTGTACAGAACTACGATGATCAATCATATCTTCAAATCATTCTCCGTAGTTGAAATATTGAACTTTCATACATTCACCTGTATGCAAAGAACTTTCTCGTCCAAGTTCCGTTCTCGCTCCTATGGGTGTGGTAACATCATTAACTAGTTAAAGTATCGCTGTGCCTAAATATTTTACATATTGTGATGTTAGTTGCGATCAGCCGCTCCACATGAAATCTTTTAATCGAAGGCAAAATGATCGTCAGAAATTGTGAAAAACAGATCTTTTTGATGAAGCATTGTTCGAGTTCATTAACTCCTAAACACGAAGGCGCGCCATATAAGGGCATAAATTGCTCATCCTAATTTTGAATTCACCCAAAAAATCAAGATGGCTGAAATGAAGAGAACAACAGCAAACCTTAGTATTTGTTATAATCATCAAAAGCATAAAAACTTAACCAGAAAAGGTCAAAAGATATCATTATAATTACTGTCATTACTTTTCTGTAAGTTTTTTTTGTTTGGAAGACAATATCTCCTGGCTTCGTATGAAAAAAAACTATTGTTCTTGCGGTCAAAGCCAACCGGTAGGCTCTTCGATTTAACAAATTGACGTCAGTTTTTCATGCATCTGTCCCGTTATTGATGATGAATTTCGTCATAACAGTGTCAAGGTAGCTGTGGATCTTTGAGGCGATAGCCGATTGGATCTGCAGATAAATTACTCGCCTCACCTTCTCGTGTTCTACCAATATCTCGCGTGATTTATCAGCCAATAAACTATAGTAACTCGTGGTCTATTGCTTAGATATAGGGCACCTCCGTGTTTAGGGAGTCAATACCATACTCATGTAGATAGGTGTCGCATGACACAGGTCAGCTAATAGAAAATTAACTTGAGCACTATTTCCTTCGGTTTCATGTAGGAAGTTATTCTCTCCCCTCACAAACCAAACCCTGTCTTTTCCTCGTGTGAACGTACCGATTATCAGCAAGACTGTCCCTTTCTTCGCCTCGTATTCTCTTTGACGGAAAAAAAGCAGAGTTTCGGAAACATGGACCGCTTTTGGCACCATTGTTTTGAAGTACTCGTTAAGTAGTGATCATTAATTCTCCCGGCGGGAAAATCTGATCACAGGTTAAGGATACGATAAATGATCAAACAAACATTGCAAATAAAACTTAAACGCGTTAAGAATCTCATCTCATGGAAGGCTAACCATCTGCCTGCTTACATCAACGTAGCCGATAAGTTGCTGAGTTGCAACGACCCTTGCCAGTGGTTTGCTTGGTTGACTTTCATTTATAAATCTCATTATTTCTAGCCCAATGTTCTGATCTCCATTTCTACAGAACTTTCAAAAAACGTCAATATCATTCCTTCAAAAGGCCAGGCGAACGCAAGGATTTAGCGCAGTGTTACTATCTTTCTTTGTGACAAAAAGAACCACACAATTTATAACTTACCTTTACCTCTTGCTGAGACTTCAACATAACTTACTACCTCAATGTTAAATACTCCTGCACTTGTAGCCGCTCAAATGTAGCTGCCAGCATCTTCCTCTCGCAAATCTCTCCGAGACAGGCGCATCGTTTGTCCTGTGACTCCTTCCCAGTGTTGCTCCTTGTCTTTTCCAGCTTATGACTGGTCGTGGATCACCGATGGCACTGCAGTTCAAGTTTAAAGTATCGCCAGTAAAAGCAGAAACTTTACCAGGCAGTTTAACGGTAAACACAGGAAGGGAAACCACAACTAAGAGAGTTTTCCTTTCAACATTTCCTAAAAGGTTGACCGCTGAACAGAAGTAGGCGTCAGAATCAACTTTATACGGACATTTATGATTTGTAAAGCATTGTTGTTATACTGTGCCCTCCCCTGGGGTAACTGACCAGACAACTTCCTCCAGGTACAGGAGCCGGGTATCCAGTCACGTGACAGGTTGGTAAAGTGATGTTACTTCCTTCAGTGACGTGGTAAGGTCCCGGATGCAAAGAAAAACGAGGATAAATTGCAAAAGTGAAAACGTTTAGTCTCATTTTTAGACTTAAACTTCAACTAATTGTTGGTTTCCACGTCACGCAAGTAAGCTTAATTATAACGCAAGTGAAAAATAAAATCGCTTGCCATTTAATAAATTGAGTCATTAAATTGAAATATCGTAGAAGAGTAATAAATAAACAACGCGCCAAAGTTTTGGGGATTCGATCCGAAATCAAGTTACTCGACATAGGATATCACTGAAAATTATAGTGTTTGGTATGGAGACGTCATGTTGGAGCTCCTCTGACGGACTCCAAGATGGGGGCCGGAAACCAGGGGAAACAGGGGAATCTAGAGTTTACTTTGGCTCTCCAAAAACGTTTCCTCCCTCTGTTAACTTGAAAACATTCGCAAAGGCACTTCTCTCAACATATTGGTTACTCAGAACTCGAAAGCATAAGACGAATCGATATTTTCGTGTGCGTAACATGTTA
Organism: Platygyra sinensis; assembly: GCA_019787425.1. Taxonomy (NCBI): domain Eukaryota; kingdom Metazoa; phylum Cnidaria; class Anthozoa; order Scleractinia; family Merulinidae; genus Platygyra; species Platygyra sinensis. The sequence continues at coordinate 9,654 of JAHPZR010005570.1, forward strand.
CCCAAAAACAATGCCGTTGTCACGCATTGTGGAAAACCTCAGAGTTTTTATTTCAAAACAAGTAGTCCACCGAGCCGAAGACAAGCCAGCAGATATTTGCTTAAAATGAGTTTTACCTGATGAAGACAAAAACTCAGATTTTAGTTTTTTCTGACGTCACGTGAAAACCAAGAATAATTTTCTAAAACGAAAATAAACCATTCGCGGAATGAAAGCATGTCACTCTCTTTGACAAAACTGAGATAACTCATTTTGTAACACTATGATCATCACAAAGAACGTACCATTTACTGTTAATCGCACCGCTTTCCGTGAACCTCCCAGGATGTTCTTCTTGCGTGACATGCACACACTCTACTATCAACATCTTGCTAAAAATAACCACGAAAAATTGGGTTCAACAACAGAAATGGAAATCTTCGAACAGGGAACTAAATAGCAACTTATATGGGAATTTTTTTTACTACTGGCCATGATTACCTCTAAAAGGCTCAATAGGAACTCATGTTTACTGAAGCTGTGAAAAAGAAGTTAATCAATTTTGGTTGGTTCTACAGATTCCGCCGTTCCGCGGTCTGCTGTTTCCACAGAGTAGTGGATACACTCCAGAGTTTATGTACGCTTATGAAACGTCAGGCTTAGTAAACCCAATTGGAAACTTATATCCTTAAGTTGTGCAATGTTAATGTTTAAGGCAACACCATGGAGGATAAAAATATAGCAATACGATCGATGGGGTGACAAATACCTCACAATTAATTATGGTCTGCTGGCGCTGAAAACAGGTCTTGAGGTCAAGTCTAGTGACAGTCTTAGGAGAGTTGAAACATGGAATTTGGAGAGAAGCTTACAAATACTACAAGGAAACGGTATTAGTCTTTCAAGAAAAAGACCCTTTGATATTTAACAACAGACAACTGTACTGGAGAGTAAATACAGACCATAACTGATGTTTGAAACTGAAGTACACTGATATCAATGAGCCATAACACGATAGGATGAAAAGAATGCTTGAAAAACAATGAAGACTGAGAAGCTCTTGAGCTGAAGCAAGGGCTTGAGGTCAATTTTATTGACAGGCGTCGTGTAACACAGCTGAGAGTATCACGTGCACAGAGCTGCTAGCTGACACATGCGAAGGTAAAGTTTTCTTTGAAGAGCTGAAACGAGGGAGATAACAATATCATAGTAAGAGCAAGGAAAAAAACTGTTTTCAGTGTTTAGTATTATATCTCAGTGTACCACCTAAAGATAACCAAGTAATGAGCTTTGTTTGGAAATTATGGGACCCAACTGGTTTAAAGGAATGAGAACACGGGAATGTGACACGTGTTTTCGTCATTCACTCCAAGGTCCTCCAAGATTGTGCACATGTTTGTTGTTGATACTACTGCTTAAAAGGGGTTTCTGGGTCAATTGAATTCAGTAATACGTTCAAACTAGTGCTGGCGATGACTCAAGAAAATGTCAGGTAGAAATTATAATTACAAGACAACTGGAAAAAAATCAGGAAAGTGGAAATCCCTTCAGGAATGTCAGCAAAATTCCCGGGAGGAATTAAGAGCAGCTTCGCCTAAATATCAACAAGACTTATGAATAGCGCAAAAATTGGATTCATTTAAACTCGCCCAGAATGAAGCCCTACGGGCACTCGTTACAAAAATTTTGTTTTAAGTTCGATAAAGCCAAAAAGTTTTTTAACGCAATTTTTTCTTTCGATGCCCCAGATCGGTTCAGTAAAATCGATCGAAAATGAGCGGCATATTCAGAGGCTCTTAAACTGAAAAATAGGTCCGCAATGCGTACTTGGGGTCTTTTGCTTAATTTTAGTCCTTTCGGTTGGAATGCTGTTCCTAAATATCAGTATCTGGGAGTTGACTTGCTACAAGTGAAATGGTAGACAAGACAATTTTACAATTTTAAGAGGAAAATGTATGGCAGAATACGTTTACTTACTTATTTTTATGGCTGGTAATAATTGAAGGCTTTTGTGCAAGAAATGCGTATGTGGGCAGTTCCATGTTACAGACATTACATTCCGAGGACAAATTTTTGTAATGATAAAACTTTTTCTTACATACTTCTCTTAAAGGACCCTAGCCAGCCTCCCCCATTTTCGATGCCATCGAAATTATTGATTGCATGTGACGCGAATTCTTGTTTTACTGTAAGCTATGTTCCTGAAGGTATGTTTAGTTATCTTGAGTAGTTTCACAGTGATTTTTCTTCGTTTCGACAGGCTTAGAATAAGATATAATAGCCAAATTCTTGCACGCAAACAAAAAAAGGTGTGGCTGACTAGGACCCTTTAAGCAATTTTGTTTGAAATCTGTACAAGTAATTCATCACATGGTACTTAACTATTACCAGAAACGAAACTCTCATTTCATTCTCAAAAGTTGTCAATATTTTTGTTTTAAGTTCTGTTACGCACATTACAAAACTAGAGTCAGCAGACACAGTGGTTGTTGGATCAATGGTATCAAATATTGTAGGACCAGGATTTTCCTCCATATCATCTGCTTGCCATATACACTTCTGTCTAGAGATGCTGGCTGATGAGATTCAATGCAATTTACGAATCATGCATGTAAACTTCAAGTGTCATTTTCATATTAATTCAAATTGACAGAATTACGTATGTTTTGGTGGCTTTAGAGTAAAGAGGACACTGAATAATAACAATTGATATTTAAACAGGGTGACTCCCTCAGTCACAGAACTGGTATCAACGGGGGCCCTGTATAACATACATTATTAAAAACTGGATCATTGGATAATGCAATTCGAGAGTTTTCATTGGCTTAGCCATCATGGTATATGAGCCATTATACCATGATCTACATAAATGGCGAGCGTATGCGTGATTTCTTGAGCCTTTTTGTTTTGATTGTAGTCTAGTTTTCTATATTTTGGGGGCGTTTTTAATAAAACAATTATTCCCCCCGCGCTTGTTGGATATGAGATGATTATAGCCAACTCGGCGCTACGCGAGTCTTGACTCGCATTTTTTTGGCTCAAGTTACAAAATAGTGTTCAATATATCTGGAACTAAGTTTGTTATTTATCCACAGGCCGCAGAAGCGCAGTATTTAACTTTTGATTCAATGAACAAACGCGCGTAAAATAATTTGCATGTGGAAACTTCCTGTGCTAAGATAAAGCTATTAATGTAGAAATTGTTGTGTTTTGTTACAGTTACTCGTGATTGTTAGGTGATTAGATACAAGCATAAACCATGGAAAATAGTATATTTGATTGAGAGTTACGTGACGCGTCCGTGTCTTCTGGATGATCTGGATCAGGATCGGTGATTCAAGATCACCGGATTATGGTACATCAAAGGAACCACTGAATCCGTGACCAGACTGGATTCATCGGCGCCTTGGATGAACCATTACGTATTTTGTGACTAGCGCCCGCAGGGATTCATTCTGGGGATTTTTGAAGGAATTCCATTTTTTCGTTATTTCCAGTCTAGTCTAGTTGATATTTAGGCCAAAGCTGCTCTTAAATTTACTGTTTAAACAAACAGCGTTTGTTGAGAGAGTTATCAGTCCTCATAACGGTTTCTGCTGGTCGACAGATTATTAACACCCGAAATGCAGACCAGTTTATGCAAACCGACATGACTGTAAACTAAAAAACTACTGCTTGTTGCTAATTGAAGGTGGAACTTTCGAATTCACATTTGACAAGTACACTGATATCGATAAGCCATGCCAAAGATAAGATAAAAGAAGCTTAACTATAAGCCAACAATGAATAAGAGAACTTTCTCTGGTTCGGAGCTGGAAAGAGGTCTTAAGGTCAACTTAAGCGGGCAAGTTTCCGCGAAAAGAGGAAAGAAATCGTGCGGTGTTGAGCATAGAAAAAGAAAGTCAAAGCCCAGAAACAGAATCGACAACCCTCGGCTGAACTGGCACGTGCCTAAAAATTTCTTGTTGCTGAACGGAAATGAGAACTCAGCCGGTTCCGGTGGGGATGAAAACGGGTCACCAGGCCACGTTTAGTGACAGGTATTACGTACACATAGCTAAAACACGGAAAGGAAAAACTTGTTTCGAAGAGCTGAAACGAAGAACAAGACCTTTCGACCGTGTATTTTCTTAGTGTCTATTGTTATCTTTAGTATACCATCTGAAGGTGACGTACGTCGTTCTTGATACTACTGCTTAAAAGAGGTCCCTGGGTCAATTGACTATGTGATACGTTCCGGATAAGTAGAGCTGAAACGAGCGATTTAGGATATCATTTTAAGATCAAGGAAATATCGGACACGCCGCCAAATGGTATATAAGCAGTTGACTTGTGTATCTGTCTTCATACTCGGTGGAGTAGTTGGAAAACTCTCTTCTAAGAAACAAGAACTTAGCTGGAGCCTTTCCTTTTACAAGCCTGTTAGAAGCTGATATGGTAGGTTTACTACAGAATTATTGCACTTTTAAGTAACACGAAAATTTTCGATTCTTTCTCGAAAAACTTAGATGCCAAGTCATTTCAACACTAGTGTCATTTCTCTTTTCTTTTTTTCAGGATTTCAAAGCCTTTATTCTGTGCTTTGCTTTGTTTGTGGTTGCTGCATCAGCGTCGGCAATTTGCAAGTGTGCAAAAGAGGAAGACGAACCCAAGGTACATAAAAAATTTCATTTTGCTTTTCTGTAACTCGTGCATTCTTTTGTCTCAAGGCAAGTTATTCGTAGTGGAATTCGAGCCGATCTGATTCTGTGCTTTGCGCCGTCTTTGTGATGGCCGCATCAGGATCGTTAATTTTTAAAGTGGGCGAGAGACGAGCCGAATCCGTATTTAAATATTAATGATTTCCTTTTGTTTTTGTGTAATTCATTGTTTTGCAACTAAGTTCTTCTCCGTTCCTCAAAATGTGCAATTCGTAAAGGACTTCGATGTGTTTTTCTAGCGGGTGAATTATTATTGCACGAAGCAATGGGGTTCGATATGAAGAGAGAGATCTATCCCTCACATGCCCGAGCAACTGTTTGTTGACGTACCTACGAAAATTTAGGATTCAGGCGTCAGTTTTTTTTTTATTATTTTGCAAAATATGGCAGGGGAAATTGATTCTTATGCGCTTGGTATTATTGTAAGGTGTTTGATCTTTAGTTGAAATCAGTGAAAGGACATGCAATCAACTTTTCTCGCTATAGATACTGTTCCAAATTTTTGAAAACAGGCCTCTCAAACTGTGGCAGATAAAACCAAGCGATTTGAGTCTGTCCGCAGTTGAAATACGGTTAACTCTCAAGTGAAACCTACTCGAGCATTTCTTTCCTATGATGGTTTCAGTTATTCATCATGCAAAATGAACTGGTTTTCCACTTTTCGGTTCGGGCCTGTGGATGAAATGCTTACGAAAGTCCTTGTGAAATCGTGAAAAACAAACATTCGAATGAAAATTCATGCGTTGTACATTCCTTGTAGCGGTAGTTGCAAATGGCTTTCAGTGCAGCTGAAAACTGCCAAAACGAATTTTCCATCGAGAAGAACGAGTCCGCAGACTAATATAAAGGTTGCGTGACAGAAACAAAACACAGGTAGATGGAGATAATCAATCTTAGTTGTATTTTTTTTTGAAGGATACGGTATCAAAGTACAAACTTAAAGTGAATGATGGAAATCGGAAGTAGATGAAACTATTGAAATCGACACCGAGAAGGAAACTGAAAAGTTCCACATTCCAGACAATGGCAATACCAGTGATTCAGCCCCTGGAGAAGTCGATGTTGTTTACGATTTTAAGTTGGTAAGTGAGAGGGCACGCCTGGGCAGGGTAGCATAATGGTGTTGGGGCTGGGGGGTGGGGGTAGTAGCATCATTCAAGATAGATTTTAACTATTTCTATTTCCTACCTACCTACCCAGCTGTCTATCTACCTATCCAGCTACAGCTACCATAATTACCGGTTTATAAAATATGTGGTTTTCCCACGGGAGTGAAAGGGTTAATTTATTTAATGATTTGCTTCTTCAGCCTCCTTGCCTTTGTATCTTAGTCAGTTTTATCTCACTCACCAACCCAAAACCGGCCGCAGACTTACTGACTAAAGAACTGGCCAACTAGTTGCCTAAGTAATTAATACATCGCTCACTTTTTTAAGCCATGTCTAAATTTCTTCCTCTTTTCTATTGCCATAGAACTTGGTCATGCACAGATTGTCCAATCAGAAGGCTTGTTTTCTGAGCAACTTTACTGACAATATGCCGAAGCCTGCTGACCTCAAGAAACTTCTTGACATGCTAATTGACACTTCATTTGTTTTTAAGACTTTCAGTCTTGGGCTGTTGTACATCGTTTCGGTTTAGCTGAATAGAGTCAAACAAGAGCCATAATTATTGAGCGTTCTGATTGGTTCTTTCTTAGTTGGGTTTTTACCATATGGACCGTTTCCATGGCAGCGGTCATATTCATTATGGCTCTCGAATCTAATGGTTGATTTGCGGTTTCAAAGGCTCCTGTGTTATGCGCCAAACAATTTATAAACATTGCGATTGCCTTTTATTATTGTTGTTTTTTGTACTACTTGTTTTAAGAAAAATCCAGGTAGTATACATAGTTTTTCTCAGTTATTATCACTGGAGGAACTGATGTGGTTTTCACTTGCTGATATCGAAGCAAACTAGAAAGTAACATTGAATTGTGTACAACTTATTTTTATATTCATTTAGTTTACTATTCGCGATTGACAAATTCGAAACAACTGTTATTACATTACAGTTGTTTAAATATTAGTGTCAAACAAACACCTACCCATATTTAAATACATAAACTGCTCTTAGAACAACTAACAGTTCCTTCTTGCATTTAGGGATCTTCACAGAAATAACCTGAAAATAAAAAGTACGACTATATAGTTGATGGCGCTGTTAATGATCGCTCGTTTCTGAGTGATGAAATGGCTGACTTGTGTGCCAAGCTGCCTATTTATCGCGTCAAGACTGTACTGGGGGAGGAACCTCCGAAACGTGAGTTAAACTGTTGTTTCTTACCCGGACTGATAAGGATTAAGAGTATTTACCAAGAGGTAGTCTAGACAACTGTTCACCAAACTTCTCCGAATGGCCGATAATTTCAGCCCTCACAAGAGGGGATAGAAAATGTGAGGCAGAAGGCTTTCTTAAAGAGGTGGACTTCGTTCAAATGAGATCGTTTCGCCGGAGTTTAATTCAACTTTCCACCTGAAAGTCTTAACTCATTGGATCTCTAAATACAACTGATTGTTTTTGAACGTTTCTGAAGAACCGTTAAGTTTTTTCAAGGTTGCTAATTTTGAGCTTTGGCGTGTTTTTTTTTTTTTTTTTTACTTTTTCAGTGCATCGCACAAGAAAATTAAAAGACACGTTTAGGTTGTCGAATTTACGGTTACGTTATGTTTACGAGAATTTCTGCTGAATAATATAATAGGATTTCCTACTACAGAGAAGTGAATCACGCATATTAGGGGAATTGAACACTCGAGATTGTTTTCACAGCACTAACTAGCGATTTAAAACCGAAACAATGGAGAAAAGTTCTGGGCAAGAGGCACCGAACCGGTCATCAAAATGACCAGAATGTTTTATTGATCTATGAATTCTTATAATCTTTAGTGTACAGTTTAATCTTCAGTGTACAGCTTACACAGTCTTGTCTTCCAGTATTAGCTTTTCCAGAACATCTAAGAAAGCACTCAAGGGTAGTGGGGGATTTTAGCGATAGGAGGAAGGTGGGGGCCTATTACGAAACGTAAATTCCAAAATAATAGGAATGAAAGGGGATTTCGCCATGTTATCTGACTGTATTTTTATTGTCTTGCAGGACAAAAACGCCGAACCTGTTGGTATCGGGTAACAACAATCACAATCTGCAATGGTAGCGGTTGCGTTATAATAAGGATTTATAGGTTGGTAGGATGCTGGTGAACAAAACCTCCTGACTTACCTGTATAACCTCAAGATATTTTGAAGGTGGCTATAGAGACAGTCTTCATAGTACTTGTGTACCTCACTTAGTGTTACTTTCAAGTCTTTAACTTCTGAGAGCATCATTTGATTGGAACTTCAGTGGCCTTTGTTTGGCAGAAACAGCTTTTGATTCCTTATGGCGGAGTAACTATAGTTTAAATCTTAAAAGCCATTACAAAATAAGAATAATCAGAATAACCGATGACTTGGATTACTGCTGCAACTAGCCATGAGAATATAATGCAGAAACTGAGAAATGAGTTTTGCCAAGATGAAAACTTGAAACAACTAACGACGGTTTTAGTCCCAGACGGATGCGAAATGTTCTTTCTATGAGTTCATCACAAAATTAAGAATCGATCTTTTTAATCTATACAGAGTAATCAACTCGCTGCTTAAATAAAATCAAGTTTTCTGTTTAGTTACGCATCTAAGGTCCGTTAAGTAGCAAAATTATCTACGAAAAGAATTTTCGAAAAAGTTTTTGATTGAAGAAAAATTGAAGTGTGTATTAAACAGTTGTACAGGAAGTAGTTATAAATAAAGCCACTTGCTTGGGGAAAAAATGTGTGTATAGTTCATTTCTATAGTTTCTGTCAAGGGTTTCCTAGATTCACGCGATTTCTTTTTCTTTTGACCCCACAGTTGTTACACTTCGACTAACATGAACACAGTTCATAGTTCATAGTATGATTGAATTGTTAACTCTTTTACTAATTTATACATTTTCTTAGCTTATAGCTCTTGTAGATACACGTACATTTTTGTAACGAGTCTTTTTCTTAGACTCATCAATGTCGTGTCTAAATAAAGTTTTTTCAGTGTTTTCCAGTTCAATTGCAACTGACTGCTAACCGTCCATTTACATTTGTCCTATATTCCCAAATACGGGCTGCCGTGTTTTATAAACAGTTTCAGTGAGTCGCAGCCGCTCCTTTGGAGAGCAGTTCGCCTTCGAGGCTCCCAGTTTTCACAAAGTATATCCCAGCATTTTATGGCGCCATGTCATTATTATTATAGAAGATTCACCGTAGTTATTCATTTGTCCCCATTTATGGAAGATTCAGAAAACACCGATCCTTGCCGCCTTTACGGAGTGAAAAACTTTTACAATATTTTTTTGGCGATACACGGCCGATTGTCCGGCCGAGGTTACGCACCCACTTCGCTGACATTCTGAATAGACAACTAAAGTATACAGTAAAACTACTAATGAAAAGCGGTCTTACCCTGATACTTTCATTTCCAAAAGCATGGTTTCTTTTGCGGATTCGCCGTTCAAATTTCCGTTGCTTTCTCCATCGCGCCTTCGGCATCGTGAAGTTATTGCATCCAGTGCGTCCAAAACCCGGGTTCCAAAACAGCGAGTGTAGCGGTGGAACAGAGAAGTTTGTTGGTATTTCCCGCCAGAAACAGCATTTGAGACCTCTTTGTGGGTTGATTTGTAAATGCGAGCGAGTTTTCATCCTTTTTCGCTAAAATTTGGCAAGAGTGTTGCCAGATAAAGTGGCAAAAAAAACGTATCGGGGAATTTTTATTTTTAGCCTCCTGCGAAAGTAATGAGTATTTAAATGGGCTCAGTCACGTTTGAAAAGCTTAGCTAAACTTTTCAAATTCGTTGTTTGCAATCCGTGTCAATCTTCTCCATCCTTAACCATCCTTGTTCCTTTATGGTTTATTATCATCGCTTTGATGTTTTTCTATCTTTATGAAGTGTTATTTTCAGGTTTCCTTCAATTTAACGGTTATTTTTTCGATGTTCAAAACAACTCAAGATGCCGTGACTGAGCCCCTTTAAGCAAAGGTAATGCGTGTTTTATAAAAACTTAAAGTTTAACAGCGAATAAAAATCAAACCAGACAAGTAATTAAAATTCCCTGACATCGCTTTTAGATCAAGGTGTGAAGAAAACGTAGCGATGTCACTCGCTTTCTCCTGTTAAATTCTGACCGGAAACGAACTCAATTTGTGAAACTACATACTTTTGGGAAATGCAAAAATATCTGCGGTACGCAGTTTAGCAGATATTTGTTTCCTGCACGTTCTCATACGGTTAATTAGGTGCATTATAGTGTCTGTTTGTCCCTCGGTATTTAAGTGGTGTTAAGTAGTTTGCATACGGATATATAAGTGTCTTGTTCATTCGTATTCATCCTTCGGGTCTGCGAACGCCTACAACCCACAGTTTCGTTTTAGCTGTCACTATGCCCAAGGAACGGGAGCAGGGATCTTCGGTTTCCACTGTTACTGTTAACGACGACTCAGGCACTGCAATCAGCCCTTCCATTACCGGGTTAATTAAGGCTTCCGTTGCCGAGTCTATCGGTGCTTTAACCGATAACCTAACGCAGGTTATCGAAGATCGTCTGGGCGGTTTCGCCAAGCGGTTTTCTGAGGAGAATAGTTCCACTGTCGAGCAAACCGTTAAAAAGGCGCGTCGAGAAAATTACACCTGTAAGAGAAAGGGAAACCAACAGCAGCTGGACCATGCCGTTCAAGTGCTGGACAAATTTGATGAAGCATCCGACGCTTTGAAAGCAAAATCGTACGACATGGTCAAGGCCGCCTTGGATTCAGGTACTGAGGTTGTTTCTAAGAGGATAAAAGTAATTAAAATGGCCGATAAGAGTGATTTTGGCTGGTCAACGGTCAATGAATACCTTTCTGACGAGCTGGCTTCAAACTCTGATGACGAGAAGAGGATGTACAGGGCGGAGAGAAAGGCCGAGAGAAAAACCAAGGAAAGGCGTCGTCGTTTCCGTCCCGCGGATCGAAAGGAATCCGCGTCTTCTACTTAGACCGCTTTTTCTCCCCGTTCAGACCTTCCTATTCAGCGAGTGGTCAGCCTAATCGAAGGGTTTATAGCTCTTCGCAGCGTTTGGGGCCTTGTTTTAAGATAAGTAGTTTTCTTTACTCTACACGTTAGACTTGTTTTGTTTTCACCTTCGGATTTATGGCGTTACTCCCAGGCCATATCCAATATTCTCCAGTATTTTTGGCTATTGTCGTTTCGTGTTTTTCTATTAACTTTTAGTAAGTGAAGAATGCAAAAATATCTGCGGTACGCAGTTTAGCAGATATTTGTTTTCTGCACGTTCTCATACGGTTAATTAGGTGCATTATACAGGGCTCGAAATTAAAAAAATCGTTAGGTCGCCTTTTGGCGACTAACTGAAGAAATATAGTCGCCAGATGCAATTTTAAGTCGCCAGTTTGTATAATCAAAATAATGTTCGGGTTCCGCCTGTTGAAAGTGTTTCATTTTGTCTGGTATGGCTTGGGACACATTCATACAATAAGTATTTTTTCGACATACTTATCCATTTCTTTTTAATAATGTAACACTTTTCATTTCGCGCGGCGGCGCCCAACTTGCATGTTTCGCCGAAATTACCTGTATTTTAGCATAAAAATGCTGGTTTCGTTTTCGCGGTAGAAATAAACGACTTCTCAGTTTTCGCGTACAATTTCTACAGTTTTAATAAATATATCGTTGTTAAGTTAAGTTTGGTACAGAGAAACTAAAAAAATGCTCGCAGAAAATTGCTAAACTTAAGAAATAGACACAACGTTTTCGTTCCCAACACGGCTATTTTTATCCTGGAAAGAAATTTGATCGGGGCAGATTTTGATCACGTGCTAGGCAACCACTTCTAAGCCGTGAGCGCACGTCACGTAAACAACAAAACAACGCTATAAATTCGCCAAGCTTCATCTAAACGCTTGATTACCTTTTAGCCTAAAGCTTACCTTTTATTCTCAAAATTGATATCGTTCAGCGGTCTTTTTGCAAAATTCTGCGGCTCCTGTGTGGTTCCAGGGAGAGAAACTCTAATGGCATCGCAGAAAATATTGCGATCAGGAGTCCGTAAAGTTTAGTGGGCACGTGGCTTTTTTAAGCGATTTGTCCCATTCTTTTACGACGAACGCAAAGCAGGGCAAGATGTTTATTTTAACTTTAATGCTTTATTGTACTTCTAAATCATGCAAAATTCAGGTCGCCAAACTGGCGACTAAACAAAAATTTTAGTCGCCAAGGAGAAAAAGTTAGAATAGGAATGTCCTGAACGGGGAGAAAAAGCGGTGGAAGTAGAAGACGCCGATTCCTTTTGATCTACAGGATGGAACTGACGACGCCTTTCCTTGGTTTTTCTTTCGGCCCTTCTCTCCGCCCTGTACATCTTCTTCTCGTCATCAGAGTTTGAAGCCAGCTCGTCAGAAAGGTATTCATTGACCGTTGACCAGCCAAAATCACTCTTATCGGCCATTTTAATCACCTTTATCCTCTTAGAAACAACCTCAGTACCTGAATCCAAGGCGTCCTCGACCTTGTCGTACGATTTTGCTTTCAAAGCGTCGGATGCTTTGTCAGATTTGTCCAGCACTTGAATGGCATGGTCCAGCTGCTGTTGGTTTCCCTTTCTCTTACAGGTGTAATTTTCTCGACGCGCCTTTTTAACGGCTTGCTCGACAGTGAAACTATTCTCCTCAGAAAACCGCTTGGCGAAACCGCCCAGACGATCTTCGATAACCTGCGTTAGGTTATCGGTTAAAGCACCGATAGACTCGGCAACGGAAGCCTTAATTAACCCGGTAATGGAAGGGCTGATTGCAGTGCCTGAGTCGTCGTCAACAGTAACAGTTGAAACCGAAGATCCTTGCTCCCGTTCCTTGGGCATAGTGACAGCTAAAACGAAACTGTGGGTTGTAGGCATTCGCAGACCCGAAGGATGAATATGAATGAACAAGACACTTATATATCCGTATGCAAACTACTTAACACCACTTAAATACCGAGGGACAAACACGACACTATAATGCACCTAATTAACGTCGTATGAGATACGTGCAGGAAACAAATATCTGCCTAAACTGCGTACCGCAGATATTTTTTTTGCATTTGCCCAAAAGTATGGTAGTTTCACAAATTGAGTTCGTTTCCGGTCAGATTTAACAGGAGTAAAGCGAGTGAGCATCGCTACGTTTTGTCTTCACACCTTGATCTAAAAGCGATGTCAGGGAATTTTAATTACTTGTCTGGTTTGATTTTATTCGCTGTTAAACTTTAAGTTTTTATAAAACACGCATTACCTTTGCTTAAAGGGGCTCAGTCACGGCATCTTGAGTTGTTTTGAACATCGAAAAAATAACCGTTAAATTGAAGGAAACCTGAAAATAACACTTCATAAAGATAGAAAAACATCAAAGCGATGATAATAAACCATAAAGGAACAAGGATGGTTAAGGATGGAGAAGATTGACACGGATTGCAAACAACGAATTTGAAAAGTTTAGCTAAGCTTTTCAAACGTGACTGAGCCCATTTAAATACTCATTACTTTTCGCAGGAGGCCTAAAAATAGAAAATTCCCCGATACGTTTTTTTGCCACTTTATCTGGCAACACTCTTGCGCAAAGTTTTAGCGGAAAAAGGATGAAAACTCGCTCGCATTTACAAATCAACCCACAAAGAGGTCTCAAATGCTGTTTCTGGCGGAAATACCAACAAACTTCTCTGTTCCACCGCTACACCTCGCTGTGTTTGGAACCCGGGTTTTGGACGCACTGGATGCAATAACTTCACCGATGGCCGAAGGGCGCGATGGAGAAAGCAGCAGGAAATTTTGAAACGGCGAATCCCGCAAAAGAAACCATGCTTTTGAAATGAAAGTATCAGGGTAAGACCGCTTATTCATTCAGTAGTTTTTACTGTATACTTTAGTTGTCTATTCA
>JAHPZR010005571.1:0-2500 GCA_019787425.1 Platygyra sinensis
ATAGAGGGCGAAGAGGCGGTCGTATGACTCGAATGAATACAAATGAAGACAACACAATATATATAAAACGACGCCCACTGACGAAATATTGTGACAAAGTGTCACATAACACCCAAAAAGAGGTTACGTCACTCATGATAAACACATTTACGTGCTGAACTCTAGTTTCACGAGAAATTATCATACACTAGAAGAGAAACGAACGTTAATATTTAACTGAGCATAGTTGTCAACGACTTCTATCCTGGAATTCCATCATCAAAAGGAAAAAGAAAAGATCGCAAAAATCTCACTAGTTACTTGGCTCTACGAACTGTTTTAATTTCCTTTGGTCTTGTGCCTGGACACAAAAATCATTTAAAGGAGCCGTAGTAAAATTGCATAAGACAAAAAAAAAATTATAAAAGCTTCGATGTAACTGGCATTCTTTCTACGGTGACGACCTCAGTTTCATTTCAGAAAATTTGAGTGAGACATAAGCTCTCTTCAAGTGGTACCACGTGACACCCTGGGTACTGATTTTGTGTCCTTTGTATTTTCCGTTTAAATCAGAGTAGATGCAACTGTCGTGCCACCAGCCACTAGCTTGTGATACAGCACAGTGACCGTCCCATCTGTCATTATCTCTGTCCTTAGTACTAAACGCCATGTTATTATGATATGCTAACGAATCTCCTGTTGTCCCTGAATATGAACCCACTTCAAGTCGATACTGCGCCTGTTCATTGCCAATCTTGAACTTGCCATATTTAGCATACGCTTTACCTCCGTTCCAGTCCTCTAGCTCCACTCGTAGAGAGCTGGCTCTAGAGGCCGTCAGCCTGTGGATTTTGTCGTTTCCTAACCAGAACTCAGCAGTCAGCTGACCAAAGCCTGCTTTGTAGTCGTCCCATCCCCGATAGAAGTCTACCGAGCCATCCTGTCTTCGCTGAAAGACGGTCCAACCTCCACCGTCAGTGCGCATGTCACAGTAGACACTGAAGTGTCCTGTACCATGTGGGTTGATAGAATACACTCCACTCTGAGTATGGCCTGACTTTAATAAGTCAGAACAATCTGACGAAATAAAATAAACGCAGCAAATTTAATTTTCAGTTAGAATAATCATACGGTGGGTGGCAAGCTTGCCAAAGAAAATAAAGGTCTTAATAATACCCAGAGGATCAAAGCTTGTGTACTGCTGGGAACTTGTGTACTACTGAAACAGTACCAGAAAAAAACTGCAAATATTTATGTTAATCAATTAAAACTATAACAAAATTCTCGAATGTGATTGGCTATCAGCAGCTTGATTTGAGCATTAATTGGACAGTTGCACACGTCATGCTTGTAATTGGACAGTACGCGCCATTTTGCGTGCGCTCTTGCGTTGCATTTCGTTGAGTAAATTGCTGAGTTTTTCAGCATTCATAACGACGTTTTAAAATCGTTCAGCGCTCAATCGATGCTCTTTTCGTTTCTCGAATTTTGTCATAGTTTTGATTAATTGATAACAGGATATCGCGTCGTCCAATTCAGTCTGAAATCATACTTGTGATTAACAAATCGGACTCCCGCTTCGCGGTCGTCCGATTTTGCTAATCACTCGTATGATTACAGACCGAATTTGACTCCACTCAGTCCTATTCCCATCATTATCGCATAATCGTCTAGCTTCTCTTGCTTAATTTCTCGTTCGTTTTGACAAGTTGTGAATATTACAGTATATGTTAGAGAGAGCGTTAGGTGGATAAAGTGTACTTTTATTCTCGTCTTTCCATTTGTGTACTTATGGGTCTAGTGGTGTCATTAATTCCCTAAAATTGTGATGCTACTTGCCGGAAGATCATTCAAAGGCGACAAAAATTATCGTCAGAAACTGGGAAAAAAGATCTATTTTGTTTCGACCAAGCTCAAATTCATTTTACACTCGGGAGAAAGCAATTCCAAATTCTTGTTATTAAGTGACGCATCACAATGAACGCCCAAAAAACGTCACAGATACACTTCATTCCTTGACCACTATTTCCTGTTCATTTGCGACTCTAGTGGCTAGTTAAAACCCTATCCTCAGGGCTGATTCACACGGTACGACTTTGCCAAATGCGACAAGCTTATGGAGGGCCTACGACATAAATTGTTTCGTGTAAATCAAATCTGCAACTTGTTTACAACTGTCGTGTACATCACAGCAAATGTCGTCGGATTTTGCTGGTTCATTGAATCCTTTATTTCGCAGCATAGAGTGAAAAAGAAGTCCTTTTCAATTGCAGCCATAAGGACCATTTCATAAAGGATCCCACACAAAACGCGTGGGAGTGAAATTGTACGGCGTTTTGTGGGCTCGCGTTAATGGCCATGCATAAGTCATGTTGTAGGCCCGCCGTGAGCTCAGCGGCGTATACGACATAGTCGTACAAAGTCGTACCACGTAGATCGGCTGTAACAACTGTGAAAATTTGAAATGAAAAACCCTAAGTCCTACTAGAAGTCGATTTTCAACCATTAATAGGTATGAAGA
>JAHPZR010005571.1:7500-12587 GCA_019787425.1 Platygyra sinensis
TATTTCTGTGATATACTAAAACGATCATTTATTAACAGCATAATTTGACGGTCTCGATCGCTTAAGGATATCTGAGAAATCAACCTCGTTCCCAGGGCCTTTTCCCTGGCATAGGAGTGGGGCCCCACCCCAAATTCAGGGAAAAGGCCCTGGGAACGAGGTTGCTAAGAAATTTGACGGCTAATTTTGGTTCGCTCATTTGACGGTTGACGGTAAAAATGTTCCGTTTTTGACGGCTGACGGTTAATTTTTTGGCCATTTGACAGTTGACGGTTAACCCCATTGAGACCCTCTTATTGGAGGTAAAGCTTTTCAAACCACCCGTTGTACACTGAAGTATTTCGATAGTTCAGAAAACGTTTTTACCAACGGGAGTTGGTTAGCCTTTTGAGTCGAATAAAGATATCGCTGCACACGAATTTGTAAAACGCTTTGTGAAGAGTGCTGCCCGCCTTTGATAAGTGCGCTATTGTTAACTCTATCACGCCTTGGGATTTACTGTACTCATTTAACCGTTTGATTGACAGCAGCTGAAATCTGCGAAGAGACTCAAGTATTCCCAAAGCTGAATCTGTTGACCAATCACATCCGACTAGACATGCAAATTATTTTGCCGCCCTGATACGCCCTGAGAACTGCAAGTGTATGTCGCAAAAGACAATGGCATTCTGCGCGATGAAAAACCTGCAACTGACTTTGCATCCTTCACAAGGCCAGCAAAATATATTATCATTCGACACGTTGTTTTTTTCCTTTCCATTGGCCGAGAGACCACCACGTGACCTACAAATAATGGTCTGCTCATGCGTAGTACCGTTTAAGGTGGCTAAAAACAGTTTCCAGCACTTTCCAAGACTTAGATTTTGATGTGTCATTTTTACCACTCTTTTTAAGTCGATGCCACAATCATGGTATCAAAAAACTGCTCAATCATTAGTAAACACGTTGGTATTATTTTCGTGACACAATAGGTTACTATAGCAACACTATGACCTGTTAAAAACACCCTTAATTTCAGCTTTAAGCGCCTATATTTCAAAAACGGCACGGTGAAATTTTTCCTTATTATAGAATTTTGATAAGCAGGATGAGATGCAACTTAAATTTTCGAAAAGGTTTAAGGTTTAAGGTTATTGATCTCGGTTATCGCAAAATTTCGTGATTTGCCAGTGTCTCGCAGATCAAATAATTGATCTGCTCGCCTCTGACAATTCACGATATTTTGCTCAACCTCGTCCAATAATTGTTAATTATTTGGGAGTGATTATCCACTTGTCTATCTTCACTGCTATCATCTTCGGAGTTTGGAGCATTTTTAGCTCAAAATAATACGGCTCAAGAGCAGCCATAACCCAGAGTGGTAGTAAAAAGGTAGTCGAAAGCCATTTGGAGAAAATCTCTTGGATGAAATGAAGTCAAAAAAACGGGGCCTGGTTGCTGAGTACTGTTCAAAATGGCGGCAACGATGTCAAATTCTGGGCTTTATTGGAGAGGACTGGAATTTCACCAGTTTTTTATCAGCATTGACAAAGAGTAAACGTTTTCTTAATGACCTTCTTTTTTAAAGTACAGTTACTTGGCAAAATTAATTGTTAGGGAAGCTGATAAGAGAGAATTCCAAAGTAGTTTTTGAATCCGAAAAAGTGAACAACCGTGTCTCGTAACGAAATTCCCTTAAAAAGTAATCTTCTATAGCCACAGTATAGCGAATCTCTCGTCCGCGGAACTTTCCCGTTCACGTCTCTTTAGCGTTCCACGCCAACGGCAGAATTTATCATTGCTTCCAAATTCGCTTTGACATTAAGATTAAAACAAAACGCCGTATTTTATATTCTAAACGACCCTAAACTCTTGTTGTTCTTGTCTGTTGGTGCAAGTATCACGTGACAAAATATTTTACGCGATTTCTGGATTTACCGACGATTCTTGGATTTTCAAACTAGTCTCAGATTCGTAAAAAAATATCTGTGAATCCAATAATTTTATTGAGATTTGCAATTTGATAAAATTTTTGAAAATGATTTCCCCAAAACAATGCGAATTGAAATGTTTATTTCGGATTATTTGGGATTGTCCCTTATCGGCTTTCGTAAATTGTACCACCTCAGGTGTAATAAACTGATACTGTTTCTAGGATGACGGCCTAAGTTTCTTTTCAGTAAATTTGAGTGAGGGATACGCATTCTTCCAGTTGTACCATGTGACACCTTTGGTACTAGTTGTGTCTCCCAGGTATTTTCCGTTTAGATTTGAGTGGTAGCAACTTCTGTACCACCAGGCGCCAGTATATGATACAGCACAGTTACCGTACCATCTGTCATTATCTCTGTCTTTTGTAGTAAACGCCATGTTATTATGCGATGCTAACGAATCTCCCGCTGTCCCTGAATATGAACTCACTTCAAGTCGATACTGCACCTGCTCATCACCAATGTTGAACTTGCCATATTTGGCATACGCTTTACCTCCGTTCCAGTCCTAAAGCTCCACTCGTAAAGAACTGGGTCTAGAGGCCGTCAGCCTGTGGATCTTGTCATTTCCTAACCAGAACTCAGCAGTCAGCTGACCAAAGCCTGCTTTGTAGTCGTCCCATCCCCGATAGAAGTCTACTGAGCCATCCTGTCTTCGCTGAAAGACGGTCCAACCTCCACCGTCAGTGCGCATGTCACAGTACACTGAAGTGTCCTGTAACATCTGGGTTGATAGAGTACACTCCACTCTGAGTATGGCCTGACTTTAATAAGTCAGAACAATCTGTTAAAATAAAGTAAACAGAGCGAATACAATTTTTAGTTCAAAGAATCCCAGTGATACCGCAGCTGAAATGTTATATTTGAAGTTTCATCACGCTTGGGATCACCATTTTAACGCAGGCTGTAGCCAAACCTACCAAAGAATTAAGCTCTCAACAAAGATTACAATCTAAAAAGAACAAAGCTCTTTGGGCGGGTTGGGAAATAACCTGAATTAAAGAAGTGACCTTTGTATTGCAATCGTTATTGCCGAATCTTTTTCCTTCTCTCGCTGAAATCCCTCATTACTTTTTTTTTTTTCTTTCTTTTTCTAAAGCCGACACTTAATTATGTGATAATCACTCTTCATTTGAGAGAGAATGTCGGAAGGGTAAAGAGTAAAGCAAAGAACTTTATGAAGACATTATTGTTCATCGTAGTTAATTTAAGCACACAATTAACTTAATTAAGCAGTTGCGAAATTAAAGTCTGGAAAAAATCTGTTCATTTGAATTTCATATATTCACTTGTATTCTTCACCTTCTACGGGCATGTTTCGAATTCACAAGTGGCCAGCTCCCAGTTGGCTTGATAGCTCAGTTGGTAGAGCGCTGCCCCGGTATCGCAGAGGTCATCGGTTCGAAACCCATTCAGGTGTAGTTTTTTTTCAGGCTTTAATTTCACAACTGCTTAAGTTGTGTGCATAACTACGATGATTAATGATATCTTCATATCATTCTCCGCAGTTCAAATATTGAACTTTCATACATTCACCTGTATGCAAATAACTTTCTCGTCCAAGTTCCGTTCTCGTTCCTATGGGTGTGGTAACATCATTAACTAGTTAAAGTATCGCTGTGCCTAAATATTCTACATATATTGTGATGTTAGTTGCGATCAGGCACTCCGCATGAAATCTTTTAATCGAAGGCGAAATGATCGTCAGAAATTGTGAAAAAACACTGGATCTTTTTGATGAAGCATTGTTCGAGTTCATTGACTTCTAAACACGAAGGCGCGCTATATAAGGGCATAAGCTGCTCCAACTAATTTTTAATTCACCCAAAAAATCAAGGGGGCGGAAAATGAAGGGAACAACAAAAAACCTTAGTATTTGTTATAATCATCAAAAGCATAAAAAATTAACCAGAAAAGGTCAAAAGATATCATTCTAATTACTTTTCTGAGTGTAAGTTTTTTTTGTTTGGAATACAATATCTCCTGGCTTCGTATGAAAAAAACTATTAGTCTTGCGGTTAAAGCCAACCGGTAGGCTCTTCGATTTAACAAATTGACGTCAGTTTTTCATGCATCTGTCCCGTTATTGATGATGAATTTCGTCACAACAGTGTCAAGGTACTGAGCTGTGGATCCATGAGGCGATAGCCGATTGGATCTGCAGATAAATTACTCGCCTCGCCTTCTCGTGTTCTACCAATATCCCGCGTGATTTATCAGCCAATAAACTATAGTAACTTGTGGTCTATTGCTTAGACATAGGGCACCTTCGTGTTTAGGGAGACAATACCATACTCATGTAGATAGGTGTCGCATGACACAGGTCGGCTAATAGAAAATTAACTTGAACACTATTTCCTGTCTATATATATGTGCCTCACTTTGCAAAGGTATCCTTAAAGGTGCCACATTCTGAAAAAAAACTGTGAAATTTAAAATAAAAACCCTAAGCTGTACTAAAAACGATTTTCAACCCTGAAAAGCAATGATGAGAATCTCCTTCGGTTTCATGTATTATTCTCTCCCCTCACAAACCAAACCCTGTCTTTTGAATTCCTAGTGTAAACGTACCGATTATCAGCAAGACTTTCCCTTTCTTCGCCTCCCATTCTCTTTGACGGAAAAAAAGCAGAGTTCCGGAAACATGGACCGCTTTTGGCACCATTGTTTTGAAGTACTCGTTAAGTAGTGATCATTAATTCTCCCGACGGGAAAAATCTGATCACAGGTTAAGGATACGATAACTGATCAAACAAACATTGCAAATAAAACTTAAACGCGTTAAGAATCTCATCTCATGGAAGGCTAACCATCTGCCTGCTTACATCAACGTAGCCGATAAGTTGCTGAGTTGCAACGACCCTTGCCAGTGGTTTGCCTGGTTGAATTTCATTTATAAATCTCATTATTTCTAGCCCAATGTCCGGATCTCCATTTCTACAGAACTTTCAAAAAACGTCAATATCATTCCTTCAAAAGGCCAGGCGAACGCAAGGATTTAGCGCAGTGTTACTATCTTTCTTTGTGACAAAAAGAACCACACAATTTATAACTTACCTTTAACTCTTGCTGAGACTTCAACATAACTTACTGCCTCAATGTTAAATACTCCTGCAC
>JAHPZR010005572.1:0-25144 GCA_019787425.1 Platygyra sinensis
GAAATGCCATTGTATTTACCAAAGTATGAATGCACATTCACCAGAGAGTATGAATGTACATTCATGTCTCGTATTCGTTACGCAATGTAAACAAACTAACGTGACAGTAGAACTTAAGGATTAGCATGTCACGCTCCATTAACTGCGTTTTACAATGCTGTTGTAAAACTCTATTGTCAAGTCAAAAGTTTTAGTCACATTTGTGAGCACATTGGTTGCAATTTTTAACTCTGATAACCCATAATGAGGTCAAGTATATTTAGTCAACTAAGTTAATGATGAGGAGCGTTGCTTATTAGGTCGCGTGGCGTTTTGGCATGGCATTTTTTGGCGTGGGGTTAGCGTTTTTTATTAGCATTTTTGGTGGCGTGCTGTGGCGTTTGTTTGATTAGGTTTTGCGTTACTGTATAGGACTGGGGCAGAGCAATTTCCAGTGTCCGTCGGGCCAGTGGTCTGTTGCTACAATTTATGCATACGGCTTTACATGTGGTAGTAGTTTTACTGTGTGTAGTGGTTGGGGCATCTTCAGTTATTTGGAGTTTTATAGTGTTTTCTGCCTCCCTCCTCTCCCTTTGTTTCATTTCTTTGTTCATTTCTATTATTTTTATCAGTATTGTTTCGCTTTCATTATTAGTATTGCTGCTTATATTATTCTTTGTTATTGTTGTTATCTCCACTGAGCTCTCGGCTCTGTGTGATGGATGCTTGGGTTGGGGCTTGGTTGGCGGGTGGGGCTTGTGGCTAGGCTGCAGGTAGGGCTGGCTTTTGGGATGTCCATGCTACCTCGGTTTGGGGTCAGCAGCTCCAGCCCCTGGGTTCCTGGGCACCCAAACTCCACGTGCGACTCAGGCGTTAATAAGGGAGTACCCCCTAATAACCCATATAAGAGAGTACCCCCCAATATCACACCTTAAAATATGAGTGACTTACTGTATCTTTAGCACCATTGACTTCATAATTATCGACTGTTTTGTATGAGCCAAGGGTGATCAGGTCACAGTCATCCTTACAACCTCTGTCAATAGAATAAACACAAGAAATGACAGGATCAGTTACTGGCATGATATTGTATAATTTACAGGTCTTGATACAAATAACATGTAAACATTGAGTTCAATGATAGATGGGTTACTGACCAAGTTTGTTCGGTCAAGATGGCTGGATATTGGCCAAGTTCTTTTTTTTTTTGCATGTTCAAAATGATAAACTTGCAAAAAAAAGGATGAGGCCAATATCCAGCCATTTTGACCAAACAAGCTTGGTCATTAAAGGATTTACTATATGGCTTTTGGAGAAATTTTTCTTCTGGGACACAGTGGGTAGTCCCGAGTGGGCAAGATAGCTCCATCTTGCCTGCTCAGGTTGTCAATCATAGTGCAGAATTTGATTCACCTTGCCTTTTTGCGGAGCTAGGCATATAATAATTAGCCTGCGTAGTTGGTGGGATGTGCGAGCAGGTGAGCGGCGGCGGAGCCGCCATACATGTATTTCATCGCGAAGCCCACGAAGAATTGCGAGCGGCGAAGCCGTGAGTGAAATTCCCGCCTGCCACATTTGGTATGGTTTTTGCTTGCTGCCCACTTTTAGCACTTTTGATGGATCAATTAAATAAGCCAATCAGAGAACGAAGTGTAACATGAAACTAAGCCGAATCACGCAAACAGTCAACAGACTTGCGTATGAAGAGCTAGTACTGTATATTTGAATCCTGTGGTACCAGAGTGATCAAAGGAGGAATAAACCTATACATCAAGCGCCAGAAACATAAGCTCGATCAGATAGCGGCAAGAAACATAAAAAATTTTCTAGACAAGCATATAGCTTTCTCGAAGTAAAGCCATGGTGGCTCCGATGAAAACCTTATGAATGCAAACAGTTCTAATCACAGCCGGGCCCGGCATCATAATATAGAATGCAAGTAAGCAACACGTTCACAGAAAACGTCATATCTTGTCCCTCAAAAGCAAATGCTTGGAGATTTAAAAACATATGTTGCAAGAATGAGCCAAAACAATACACTTACACCTTGCAAATTACAGAGGTGTCAAACTTGGCGAAGCGACATGCACACAACAGCGGAAATCATGCAGTCCTATGACCTCTTAAAATTTGCCATAGCACGATCTTCGGCTTGGCTCTGCTCTACTCTAATTTAAATTCCTCCTTGTAACATTACATGAAGTGCCCTTCATAAACACAAGTGAAGCGACATAAACGTGGAGTGACCCAACAGAGAACGGCAAAAACAAATGTCACGAACCGTAGAAGTCGTGTAGGTTACTGAGTTAACCCCATTTTACATATCATTCGCCAAAATCTCTCTCCTGTTCTTCCTTCAGTATAATTTTTCTCCTTTCCCCACGGATATTCAGAGAATCCAAACTTCCTCTATGCATTTCTTCGCATTCTCCATTTGCAAATTTGTGTATGAAAACAAACCTTTTCCTCTGGGAAAGATGAGAGGTATAGATTAACATTTGATTGACGTTTCAGTGCTCTCAGCCAATCCGAAATTCGCGTGCACTGGTGAACGCATAATTCAAAAAACCCCATGAATTTCGGCAGGCGGGAATTCAACTTGACTCTTCACCAATCCTCTCACGGCTTCGCCACTTGTGTTCATGGCTTTGCAACCAAAACAAATCTACTCGCGTGCGAAATCCCGCCAGCTATGCTGGCTATATAATATGATAACAAAGTCATGATTTAAGTTGTGCTTTAGTGCCATTTCACTTGATTTTAGTCTTAAGAATATGGTTTTTTAAGAACGGCACAAATAATACTGAAGAATCATGGATTAGAAGATCTTTGTTACAATGTACTAACCTCATTTTGCCATCATATAACAACCTCAGCATATGGTAGAAGTCTGGGCTGACATAGTAGTCTTCTTCAAGGAATAACACTGGACCCATGTAAGTTTTGGTGACATTCAGCATGTCAAATACCGTGTTTGCCTAAGGACATATTAAGTACAAGTGTGTGCATGTTAAAATTATGTGTGTGTCTTGAGCATCAAATGAATGTTAACCCCTAGGTAGGTTTAAATTCTAAATTTAGAGACAACTGTATAAAGACAACATATGTGGCCTAAGATGTGGCCTCAAGTACAAGTGGTCAGGGAGGTGGATTTGAGCTTGGCCCTGATACAGCGACAAGCACAATGTACAGTCAAATAAATCACATGTAATGTTAAGTTACATGTACATGTACATGTATGGTGCTGGTAAGTAATCAATCTTCTTCAGTCTGAATCTTAAAGTTACATGTACTTAACAATTTTTACGACTAGAGCTTAAAGAAAATAGAGTGGTGCCTTTTAACCGGGCAGCCCCCTCACCTTCCACCACCAGTGATGTTTAATCATGGTAAATTTTGCTTGTCTGTAGTGACCAAACATGTCTGGTGTTGCTGCATTGTTACAACCAATCTCCTTTGCTCTAAATGAAGCAAAAATAAACTTGATGCTGAGAGTTCTGAAGTAATTCTTTGCATTATCACACAAAAACAAGAAAAAATAAAGAGTCAATAAATCTGTATTACCGATTCACCACAGTATACAGTAGCAGAAAACCTGCTTCCAGTTACCTTCACAATAAAATATAAAGCTTTATCCACTTAATTGGCCATGAGATACTTGATGGAGAAATCATGTGTTCAAATGTACTTATAAATCAAAACACTGTATACATAACGATCAATTCCTTAAACTCCAACAAATGATTTTACTTGGGCATACAACAAACGTGAAATAATGGTATAACTCAACGCTTATCTAAGTGCGACAATTTTATTTATTTATTTATTTTTTTTAAAAAAACCATCTTGTTCTACAACTTTTCTTGATAAATGTAATGGTGACAGTCATGCCTTCGAAAAAAGAGTTCACATGCATGTAGCAAAAAGGATCTTTGTTCAGGGAAAACTTATATGGGTATGAGGGATAAATTATTCAGTGTACAACTCATACATGTACTCACTTTTCTCGACTGATATCCCTTGGGCAGTCATTAGGATCAGTTCCAGGAAACTGATCTGGATAGAGCTGATCAGCAAATGGAAAAAATATCTGAATAACCTGTTAGGTAAACACACTCAGTATTAATACCAGTATTGACCAATATTAGTATACTTACTGTAGATCTACTATATTCAAGATTACACATACATGTTGAAGGAAAATGACTGATTTTAGGTGTAACCAGACAGAAATTGCTTGGGGATATTTGACATGTATCCAATTACAAAGTAATACTGTTGCATATTAAGCAAAACATTCATGTCGTTCTCCCTGTATAGACCACACAAAAGCTGGTCAGGAACATCAGTTACTCTGTATGTATGTATCAAGTATAATACTTGGGTTACATTCTGGTTTTAATACCAGCAAAGGACTAAGGCTATAAACTGCTTCTTGCTTATAACAGGGCATCTGACAGGATGCGGTGGTGCGGATCCGCATAATTCACCTACTTCCGCATCCTCCGCATCCTTGGGGCATTTTTCCCCATAAAACTAGAAAATTGCTAGATATAAACGAGAAAGCAACTGATTACCATCATCAGAGGCAAAAATATCGAAGAGATTGATCATTTTGAAGAAGTTAGTCACCCAAAACGGCGACGAAAACACGTCTTTTCGTTCGTAAACAATTTTAAGCCTCCAGGCTTTCCGAGCGTCTTCTGGTTATGGGCCTGGGTTCTAGTTCTAGTGGTGCCCAGTTTTTCTCGTCCGATTTAATACCTGGTTACCAAGCTTCGGATAAACACAACGACAAAAACCATGGAAAAATTGCGCCGAACGAAGAAATACGTGTCCACGAATGGCAGCAAAAGGTCAAACGTTTCATAAAGGACTAAAATTATCGGTAAGACGTTAACGAGTATTTTATACGTTGGAAAAAGCCATTGGAGCGTTATTAAATTGTAGAAATTTCCGCATAATCTGGCGTCTTTTCCGCATAATCGTCAGTTTCTTCCGCATAATATTGCCGAAAATTTCCGCATAATTTTCAGTTTTTTTCCGCACCCTATCAGATGGCCTGTTATAAGCTATCTTTAACAACTCCCTGTAAAAAGATGTGAATTGGTATTGCATTAATCAGTGATCCATCTACTAGCCCGAGTATCAGGCTTTTCTTTCTCGCAGGGTAGGAGAAGGAAGCACCCGGCAAAGAAAAGCCTGACACAAGGGTCTTTATTGCAGTCTTCCATCTCCTCATAGCGTGGCAAGCGTCAGTGTAAGTATTAGCCAATCAGAATTATTTCTGGCTGTCATGTCTACTTTGCATAAATTTTGCATGCAATGGCGGTTGTTTTTAATTTCGGGCGGGTTTCCGACACACAGAATATGGAAAGTGTGTCGCCACAGTGCCGCTGTTTGCTAAAACTTTTAACAAAGAGGCTTCTAATGTTTTGTGTGAAAACCTATCATTCTTGTGGAATTATTGCTTGAGATGAGAATTGTTGTCTTTCAAGATAGTGAAGATGGCAAAAGGACTGTTTGCAAAAAATGCACTAGGAAAATAGTGAATTGCTAGGGAATGTTCGCTGAGTTACGGGAGGCATTGGCGGGTGGTAGGGCACTCGACAAAGGCGAAAGACTCATAGCTTCAAGCGCTCCCGACCACAATCACCTCTGACACCTTCGACAGCAAGTAGTTTTATTCCTCTTCGAGGCTAGCGCAACTGAAGTAACTCCAAAGGCAAGCAGCACTTGTGAAAATGAATTAGGCTGAAGGAGCTCAACAAAGACCCTCACTGTACAAAGAGAGCTCTGTTTTCTGACCAATACTCAGAGCTGGACAATGAAATAACCAGTCTGATATCCCGAGCCGACAAAATTCTGAGGAGGCAGTCTTTTCTTTTGACAAGCAGGCTTTCGAGGCATAATTTCTGCTCTTGCTTTTTAGTTTAATTCCAGGAAAGAACTGTAGAGCGACTTCAAGAGCCGTTTTGAAGTCGTCGCTTTCCATGATCACATAGAAATAAATATCAGTTCACAGAATACGCCAGTATGAAATTTTTATTTCTGGTGGTGTGACGTCAGGGTGCATTGTAAATTATCCAATCAAATAAATAAATAAATAAATAAAATTATTGCTTATAGTGCGCAAATTAACATTCGAATATGATCAAATGCACGTTACATTATATACATCATATAAAAACTAAAATACATCATATTAAAAAACTATTTACACCCTATCAACGCAACGTCCAGAATCTGGACGTATGACATGAGCCAATAAAAACGTTTCTGTCAGGCTTTTCTCTTCAATTCCTCCCTACCCCTACCCTCTTGCTAAGAAAGGCCTGATACTCAGGTTATCCATCTACCTGCGTGTCTCATGTCTCAGACTCATACATTTCTGAAAGGACCCACAAATTTAGTCCCACGTGCGTCCATTTGGACGCAAAAATTATAACTACAAGATTTCAGGGTTCTCCCTAAATTTTTGAGTAGAAGGAGAATAAAATGGAGTAGCCGGCAGAGGGATTTCCGCCATTTTTCACGTGTTGGAATACAGAGTATGTTGTCTTATATGGAGTGCTTTTCGTCAGTAACCACTGCCTCACAATCTGAGCCTGTTTTGTTCGCTGAACGTTTGATCGATGTCTGCAAGCAGCTTCAAGTGTGGCAAAAGTTGCCGTTGGATGCAAAACAAAGTACTTATTTACTTTTTTATTTGGATCTGAGTAGCCGGCGCACCCAGGACGACTAGCCGGCGATTTTCGCCGGTCGCCGGGGCTTACGGAGATCTCTGTACAATCATTGCTATAATTATGTCTTTTGCTCTCTTGACAGGGCATCTGACAGGATTCGGTGATACGGAACGGCATACTTTGCTAACATCTGCATCTGCATAATCAGTGCATTTTTCCACATAAAACAAAAAAATTGTGCCGTATTAGCGATAAAGCAGCTTCCTTACAACCCCAAAAGCAAACATTCCGAAATGACCGGTTGTTTTGAAGAAGTTTTTTTCCTACTGTAAAACAGCTGGACAAAAACATGCCAGTTCGTTTGTCACAAATTTTTAACCTCCAGGCCTTTGACCCAAGAGCCTGGAAACCAGTTTGAAATTGCCTGGATACAAAGCTACGGACGTTTCACGAACTCAAGCAACGCATGCCTAAAATGCTGTATGGGACTCACTCTTTTGTCAGAGGGACTCGCAGGTTTTTGGCTGTGTGAGTCCCTGGACTCACTACTGCCAATTTCTAGATGGATCACTGATTCATGCATGCAAGTTGCATGCAAGTTAGCAGTTAGGAAGGCTGAGCTTACAAAAAGGGAAAAAATCAGATCTGAATGGAATTCACACCCATGACCTTGTGATACCAATTTTAATGTCTTGAAAACTTTCCCCTGCAATTCAAGCATATGATGTTTCACTTATTCAGTTGATGCAGTACATGTACGTGCATCTTCACCAAGAAAGAAACATTGACAACATTACCTGTATACAGTTGTTTTTAGTACCTCAGTTTCAAGGGAACTGTACTGGTATCACAGAGATCATGAGTTATTTAAATCCCATGCAACCCTATACTATTATTAAGCTTTTATATTATTTTTGCAACTAGATAAGTGGCTTACATACCTAGCTTACATAACTGTAGCGATATCTCCTGTCTTTAAATCTTTCTCTCACAGTTTAAATATACACGGTTTTTTATACTAATTCAGTGGCAGCAATTCCCAAGGCAAAGACTTACTAAACAGTATAATTATATTGTAGGTGGAGGGAAGAGCCATGAAAGTACATGTGCATGTAGGTGACTTGTCTAAGAACACTGCATAGGGTCTCTGGGCACTGGCATGAGGCATGAACAAAGACCTTTTGATCTTGGATCCATTACACTAATCATGAGACCGAGTCAGCACCTCTGAGTCTCACAACCTCATGAACCGCTAGAGTCATTGCCTTCTGTAAAGCATGCTTGTGTGCAGTGTAGCTACTTCATACAAGGGTTTTTGAAACCACTAATTCACTCATTTGCAACCATGAAAAATTTGCTCAGAAAATAAGTTATAAAGATGTTGAAAATACCCCCAAAACCACAACAATACTATTTTTTTCGTGGTTGATTTTGGAATGTATGCATTATGAGAACGTTCCAGCTGATTTTGTTATTACAAACAGTGATTAGCACATTGTCAAATTATTCATAAATAATCAGACCACTTTACACCACGTTTCTCTAAGTGGTAAAATTATAAAATACACTACATTTCTTTATGGCAGCTTAGATTCCCTTTATACTAAAACCACTTTACCACGAAAATACATACGAATAAAGTCCTCAAAATGAAAGCTTCAGTCAACGACAAGAGTTAATATTTTTCCCTTTGAACAAAACATATTTAAATTGGAAGACCTTATTTTCTATTCAACAAGTTCAACAATGGTCATTCGTTTCCTAGGAGAAAATTGCATACCATTTTTTTGACCAGTGTTATTGGTCAAAACAAATTAAGCAATTTAGGAAGTATAACTCTTTTAGCTATTATTTTTTTTAAATCGGCAAGAACTTATTGACTACAAAATATCAAAAGGGGAAATGAATTATCAATGAATGTACTTTAACACAGTGAATATTTCGTCGACAAGTGCGTATTCCCAGCTGGTTCAATATAAGCTTAAAGTTGTGGTATTAAAAAGGATGACTGAGAAGTCATATATAAATATGCCACTTTACCTTACAAAAGTCGATTGATTCCACGTGTCGGTTAATTTCCTCCGAATAGTAGTCATGACTGATAACCAGCAAGGCGTCCTCTATCCCTTTAGCACGGCTCAATGACTTCAATAAATACGAAAAATAATCGCCTCGGTTGTGAACTTGCACAATAATAACAATAGATTTCTGTGACAAAGTCGTGCCAAATTTGTCTCCGTTTCTGATGTACTCTGCCTTGTTTAAAGCTCTCACGATGTCTCTTAGTTTCTGTATCTCTGGCGAAACTGTTTTGTTTTGAGAAATCTTCATGGTCGGCCGCCGGATTTCGTGTAAACTCTCTTGAGGAATATTGTTGCTTGCAAGCTTATTTTCTTCCTTCCCCATAGTTTTTGTATCGCCTTCGTTGGAATTTGCTGCTGTTCCGTGAAGATAAGGAATATTTTGTGGTTGATCTGAATGAAAACCATTACTACTAAGCGTGGAGTCGCGACTGTAAGAAGCATCGAATGTAATCATCTCACGTAGGGTAAACACCGCAAGGACGGCACCAATTCCTAACGTAACCAAAATAAATAGTTTTCTACTAAACAAACGAATCGTCGTTCCTCGATACTTGAAAATCATGGTTCGTGTCTTCAAACGGGAGAATAAAGCGTTAAAAATACTCCCCTACAACCAATAAGAACTGTGTAACAAAGTACATGTATGCCTCCTCGTTGGACCTGTCATGGCCGACACGAAGCCGGCGAGCCGAATAATGACAGCTAAATGTTCCTGAAAACCACGCATGACGGCTCGTAAGCTGTATCCCTTGGTACCAAGCAATATCAGGTACTTTCTATGCTTCTTCTGAGGGCTGGGTTTTCATTTGTGAAGGATTTACAACCCAGTATAGGAGTTTTTTTCCGGGCGTTATTTTTGCATGCGCCAATTATTCAGCGAACAGGCTTCCGCTTTCTTCGCGCGCGTGAAAATTTTCCTGAAACGCGACTATAGCACCCAATCTCCCCCGGCCTGTTTTTGACGACAAACAACATGGCGGTCAACAGTGACGCCGTGGAAGAACTTTGTGTCACTATAAAATGGAGTGGAAAAGAATATGCTATACAGAATTTATCACCTACCGACAATGTTAAGTCTCTAAAGGAGCTCATAAAAGACAAAACTGGCGTTTTACCTGAAAGACAGAAACTTTTAGGCCTGAAATATAAAGGTACAGTGTGGTAATTCAGTTGCAGTTGCAGCGCAGTCATGATTTCACTGCAGACTCAGTAATTGGAATTCAATTGTCACTGCTGTTGTTTAGTTTTAGCTTTAAGGCAATCACAAAAATTCAAAATATTGATAAGCGTTTATTTGGTAGTTGTGGATAAATTTGTCAGTTTGAGAGTTTTAAAGTTTTATAAGGTTACAAACAGTAAGTTTACATCTACACTTTTACCTCACTTGCTTGTACATGTATGTTTTGATTCTGATTGGCTATAGGGAGAGTGTCATTGGTCAAATTAAAATGAACGCTGTAGACTGTGCACAGACTGCCGACTGGGCACAGCAGCCCAAGCTCTCATTGTGAGGAGTTATTTTTTTTATTCTTTATGCAAACGTTCTGTGACATAGCTACTGTTGTTGTCTACTGTTACATAATGACAAAGTTTCATTACGCGAAACGTGACTCTGGCCTTCCAGTATTTGGAGAGGAAACTCGAAAAGTGAACTCGCTTTAAAGGCTTCGGATTGCACTGAAAAGCAAGATGACAATAGAAAAGACAAGGCATTGAGGTAACTCATTTTTATTGCAAATACATCAAAATTTAGGCTAAAATGTCTGTTAATGTTTTTCCCCATACAAACCTTTGTAAATTCAAACCATTGTAACATAACACCTCTAAATGCTGAAAGGCCAGAGTCAAGTTTCGCATAATGAAACTTGGTCGTTATGTAACAGTAGATGACGGCGGTATCAATGTCACGGAACGTTCGCATAAAGATTAAAAAATAATAACTCCTCACAACGAGAGCTTGGGCTACCTGTGGACTGGCAGTAAAATTCAGACTGCAGATCAGGGATAAAACTTAATATGAAGACTGGAGACTTCAGATTGTAGACTTTTAAAGTGAATTGTGTTGCCATTTTCATCATTGAGTGCTAACCTTTAACAGGCTGAGTGGAGCATTGTTTAGGCTAACTTGAAAGCAGAAAGTTTTCACTTCAATCCTTTTTTAAGGTAAGCACTTGATAATGGAAATTATAACACAATTTGTAGTACATCAAATATATTGGTCTAAACATGTCACATGACTGAATATTGTCCAGCTAAAACTGGGGAATATTTAACATGTTTAAGAGCGACTTGCTGTAACAGTCATCTATACCTATGCAAGATAGAAAAAATCGATTTTCTGAAAAATTGGCAGGAAGAAGGTTTTTACTAACTTGTTTCAAAACAGTAACTTTGAGGTTGTTTGGATTTTTATTTTCTGCTCCAGACCGCCTTTTGTATTTTGCCCCTAAAAGAGCCAAACTTGGCCCTGAAATTGCACTTTTTGCGAAGGCTGGCAAGCCAAAATGCTGTGCGTGGCTGGAAAAGCTAACCCATATTATTAAAATATAATGTTTTAGTACTTATTTCGCGTTGTCAGATCCACATGTAATTTGAACCTGAATTTTTAACAAATTTTCAAAATTATACGCGACGGCGATGTCGCGTCACGTCCAAAGTTAGGTCAACTTCATGGACCAAAAAGTCAATCTGGTACATGGATTTTCCTCCCAAAACTATTTTTCTGGATAAAAGTATCACTTCATCTCACTTTTTATCGCAAATTTAGCTTGGGTAAATAAAACGCAAAAATTTGACAGCGTCTTGAAACCAGACACCTGAGCTAATCGCTTGACATTTTGACCTTTCACGCCGCGATTATTATCTCGAACGTTGACCCTGAAATGTTTGCCTGTGGGTCTCAATCTGGTTAAATAATTGTTTTAAGCCTCTAGATATCAGTTATAGAAATTTAAAGACAGTTTCTAGCTGCAAACGAACATGTTTAGCAAAGGCTAATTTTGAATAATTAAGCTTAAACATGTAGCGGTCAGCGAGCACAGAATGCACGCAACAAAATTGTCGGTTCATAAATCGTTATCGGGAAAAATCTTGCGGAAAACTAGAAGAATAAATAGTTTACTAATACTTGGAGTTTAAGGAATTGAATCGTTATGTATACCCGGTGGTTTTTTGTTTTTTTTTGTTTTTTTTTTTTGATTTATAAGTACATTTGAACAAATGATTTCTCCATCAAGTATCTCGTGGCCAACAAAATAAAGCATTATATTTTATTGTGAAGGTAACTGGAAGCAGGTTTTCTGCTACTGTATACTGTGGTGAATCAGTAATACAGATTTATTGACTCTTTATTTTTTCTTGTTTTTGTGTGATAATGCAAAGAATTACTTCAGAACCCTCAGCATCAAGTTTATTTTTGCTTCATTTAGAGCAAAGGAGATTGGTTGTAACAATGCAGCAACACCAGACATGTTTGGTCACTACAGACAAGCAAAATTTACCATGATTAAACATCACTGGTGGTGGAAGGTGAGGGGGCTGCCCAGTTATAAGGCACCACTCTATTTTCTTTAAGCTCTAGTCGTAAAAATTGTTAAGTACATGTAACTTTAAGATTCAGACTGAAGAAGATTGATTGCTTACCAGCACCATACATGTACATGTAATTTATTTGACTGTACATTGTGCTTGTCACTGTATCAGGGCCAAGCTCAAATCCACCTCCCTGACCACTTGTACTTGAGGCCACATATGTTGTCTTACAGTTGTCTCTAAATTTAGAATTTAAACCTACCTAGGGGTTAACATTCATTTGATGCTCAAGACACACACATAATTTTAACATGCACATACTTGTACTTAATACATGTATGTCCTTAGGCAAACACGGTATTTGACATGCTGAATGTCACCAAAACTTACATGGGTCCAGTGTTATTCCTTGAAGAAGACTACTATGTCAGCCCAGACTTCTACCATATGCTGAGGTTGTTATATGATGGCAAAATGAGGTTAGTACATTGTAACAAAGATCTTCTAATCCATGATTCTTCAGTATTATTTGTGCCGTTGTTGATAAACCATATTCTTAAGACTAAAATCAAGTGAAATGGCACTAAAGCACAACTTAAATCATGACTTTGTTATCATATTATATAGCCAGCGTAGCTGGTGGGATTTCGCGCGCGAGTAGATTTGTTTTGGTTTCGAAGCCGCGAACACAAGTGGCGAAGCCGTGAGAGGATTGGTGAAGAGTCAAGTTGAATTCCCACCTGCCGAAATTCATGGGGTTTTTTGAATTATGCGTTCACCAGTGCACGCGAATTTCGGATTGGCTGAGAGCACTGAAACGTCAATCAAATGTTAATCTATACCTCTCATCTTTCCCAGGGGAAAAGGTTTGTTTTCATACACAAATTTGCAAATGGAGAATGCGAAGAAATGCATAGAGGAAGTTTGGATTCTCTGAATATCCGTGGGGAAAGGAGAAAAATTATACTGAAGGAAGAACAGGAGAGAGATTTTGGCGAATGATATGTAAAATGGGGTTAACTCAGTAACCTACACGACTTCTACGGTTTGTGACATTTGTTTTTGCCATTCTCTGTTGGGTCACTCCACCTTTATGTCGCTTCACTCGTGTTTATGAAGGGCACTTCATGTAATGTTACAAGGAGGAATTTAAATTAGAGTAGAGCAGAGCCAAGCCGAAGATCGTGCTATGGCAAATTTTAAGAGGTCATAGGACTGCATGATTTCCGCTGTTGTGTGCATGTCACTTCGCCAAGTTTGACACCTCTGTAATTTGTAAGGTGTAAGTGTATTGTCTCTTTGCAACATATGTTTTTAAATCTCCAAGCATTTGCTTTTGAGGGACAAGATATGACGTTTTCTGTGAACGTGTTGCTTACTTGCATTCTATATTATGATGCCGGGCCGGCTGTGATTAGAACTGTTTGCATTCGTAAGGTTTTCATCGGAGCCGCCATGGCTTTACTTCAAGAAAGCTATATGCTTGTCTAGAAAATTATCCAATCAAATAAATAAATAAATAAATAAATAAATAAATAAATAAATAAATAAATAAATAAATAAATAAATAAATAAATAAATAAATAAATAAATAAATAAATAAAATTATTGCTTATAGTGCGCAAATTAACATTCGAATATGATCAAATGCGCATTACATTATATACATCATATAAAAACTAAAATACATCATATTAAAAAACTATTTACACCGTATCAATGCAACGTCCAGCATCTGGACGTACGACATGAGCCAATAAAAACGTTTCTGTCAGGCCTTTCTCTTCAATTCCTCCCTACCCCTACCCTCTTGCTAAGAAAGGCCTGATACTCAGGTTATCCATCTACCTGCGCGTCTCATGTCTCAGACTCATAAATTTCTGAAAGGACCCACAAATTTAGTCCCACGTGCGTCCATTTGGACGCAAAAATTATAACTACAATCATTGCTATATGTCTTTTGCTCTCTTGACAGGGCATCTGACAGGATTCGGTGATACGGAACGGCATACTTTGCTAACATCCGCATCTGTATAATCAGTGCATTTTTCCACATAAAACAAAAAAATTGTGCCATATTAGCGATAAAGCAGCTTCCTTACAACCCCAAAAGCAAACATTCTGAAATGACCGGTTGTTTTGAAGAAGTTTTTTTCCTAAAACAGCTGGACAAAAACATGCCAGTTCGTTTGTGACAAATTTTTAACCTCCAGGCCTTTGACCCAAGAGCCTGGAAACCAGTTTGAAATTGCCTGGATACAAAGCTACGGACGTTCCACGAACTCAAGCAACTCATGCCTAAAATGCTGTATGGGACTCACTCTTTTGTCAGAGGGACTCGCAGGTTTTTGGCTGTGTGAGTCCCTGGACTCACTACTACCAATTTCTAGATGGATCACTGATTCATGCATGCAAGTTGCATGCAAGTTAGCAGTTAGGAAGGCTGAGCTTACAAAAAGGGAAAAAATCAGATCTGAATGGAATTCACACCCATGACCTTGTGATACCAATTTTAATGTCTTGAAAACTTTCCCCTGCAATTCAAGCATATGATGTTTCATTTATTCAGTTGATGCAGTACATGTACATGCATCTTCACCAAGAAACTAACATTGACAACATTACCTGTATACAGTTGTTTTAGTACCTCAGTTTCAAGGGAGCTGTACTGGTATCACAGAGATCAGGAGTTATTTAAATCCCATGCAACCCTATACTATTATTAAGCTTTTATATTATTTTTGCAACTAGATAAGTGGCTTACATACCTAACTTACATAACTGTAGCGATATCTCCTGTCTTTAAATCTTTCTCTCACAGTTTAAATATACACGGTTTTTTATACATTCAGTGGCAGCAATTCCCAAGGCAAAGACTTACTAAACAGTATAATTATATTGTAGGTGGAGGGAAGAGCCATGAAAGTACATGTGCATGTAGGTGACTTGTCTAAGAACACTGCATAGGGTCTCTGGGCACTGGCATGAGGCATGAACAAAGACCTTTTGATCTTGGATCCATTACACTAATCATGAGACCGAGTCAGCACCTCTGAGTCTCACAACCTCATGAACCGCTAGAGTCATTGCCTTCTGTAAAGCATGCTTGTGTGCAGTGTAGCTACTTCATACAAGGGTTTTTGAAACCACTAATTCACTCATTTGCAACCATGAAAAAATTGCTCAGAAAATAAGTTATAAAGATGTTGAAAATACCCCCAAAACCACAACAATACTATTTTTTTCGTGGTTGATTTTGGAATGTATGCATTATGAGAACGTTCCAGCTGATATTGTTATTACAAACAGTGATTAGCACATTGTCAAATTATTCATAAATAATCAGACCACTTTACACCACGTTTCTCTAAGTGGTAAAATTATAAAATACACTACATTTCTTTATGGCAGCTTAGATTCCCTTTATACTAAAACCACTTCACCACGAAAATACATACGAATAAAGTCCTCAAAATGAAAGCTTCAGTCAACGACAAGAGTTAATATTTTTCCCTTTGAACAAAAGATATTTAAATTGGAAGACCTTATTTTCTATTCAACAAGTTCAACAATGGTCATTCGTTTCCTAGGAGAAAATTGCATACCATTTTTTTGACCAGTGTTATTGGTCAAAACAAGTTAAGTAATTTAGGAAGTATTACGCTTTTAGTTATTATTATTTTTTAAATCAGCAAGAACTTATTGACTACAAAATATCAAAAGGGGAAATGAATTATCAATGTACTTTAACACAGTGAATATTTCGTCGACAAGTGCGTATTCCCAGCTGGTTCAATATAAGCTTAAAGTTGTGGTATTAAAAAGGATGACTGAGAAGTCATATATAAATATGCCACTTTACCTTACAAAAGTCGATTGATTCCACGTGTCGGTTAATTTCCTCCGAATAGTAGTCATGACTGATAACCAGCAAGGCGTCCTCTATCCCTTTAGCACGGCTCAATGACTTCAATAAATACGAAAAATAATCGCCTCGGTTGTGAACTTGCACAATAATAACAATAGATTTCTGTGACAAAGTCGTGCCAAATTTGTCTCCGTTTCTGATGTACTCTGCCTTGTTTACAGCTCTCACGATGTCTCTTAGTTTCTGTATCTCTGGCGAAACTGTTTTGTTTTGAGAAATCTTTATGGTCGGCCGCCGGATTTCGTGTAAACTCTCTTGAGGAATATTGTTGCTTGCAAGATTATTTTCTTCCTTCCCCATAGTTTTTGTATCGCCTTCGTTGGAATTTGCTGCTGTTCCTTGAAGATAAGGAATATTTTGTGGTTGATCTGAATGAAAACCATTACTACTAAGCGTGGAGTCGCGACTGTAAGAAGCATCGAATGTAATCATCTCACGTAGGGTAAACACCGCAAGGACGGCACCAATTCCTAACGTAACCAAAATAAATAGTTTTCTACTAAACAAACGAATCGTCGTTCCTCGATACTTGAAAATCATGGTTCGTGTCTTCAAACGGGAGAATAAAGCGTTAAAAATACTTCCCTACAACCAATAAGAACTGTGTAACAAAGTACATGTATGCCTCCTCGTTGGACCTGTCATGGCCGACACGAAGCCGGCGAGCCGAATAATGACAGCTAAATGTTCCTGAAAACCACGCATGACGGCTCGTAAGCTGTATCCCTTGGTACCAAGCAATATCAGGTACTTTCTATGCTTCTTCTGAGGGCTGGGTTTTCATTTGTGAAGGATTTACAACCCAGTATAGGAGTTTTTTTCGGGGCGTTATTTTTGCATGCGCCAATGCCAACAGGCTTCCGCTTTCTTCGCGCGCGTGAAAATTTTCCTGAAACGCGACTATAGCACCCAATCTCCCCCGGCCTGTTTTTGACGACAAACAACATGGCGGTCAACAGTGACACTGTGGAAGAACTTTGTGTCACTATAAAATGGAGTGGAAAAGAATATGCTATACAGAATTTATCACCTACCGACACTGTTAAGTCTCTAAAGGAGCTCATAAAAGACAAAACTGGCGTTTTACCCGAAAGACAGAAACTTTTAGGCTTGAAATATAAAGGTACAGTGTGGTAATTCAGTTGCAGTTGCAGCGCAGTCATGATATTTCACTGCAGACTCAGTAATTGGAATTCAATTGTCACTGCTGTTGTTTAGTTTTAGCTTTAAGGCAATCACAAAAATTCAAAATATTGATAAGCGTTTATTTGGTAGTTGTGGATAAATTTGTCAGTTTGAGAGTTTTAAAGTTTTATAAGGTTACAAACAGTAAGTTTACATCTACACTTTTACCTCACTGGCTTGTACATGTATGTTTTGATTCTGATTGGCTATAGGGAGAGTGTCATTGGTCAAATTAAAATGAACACTGTAGACTGCAGACTGCCGACTGGGCACAGCAGCCCAAGCTCTCATTGTGAGGAGTTATTTTTTTTATTCTTTATGCAAACGTTCTGTGACATAGCTACTGTTGTCGTCTACTGTTGCATAATGACAAAGTTTCATTACGCGAAACGTGACTCTGGCCTTCCAGTATTTGGAGAGGAAACTCGAAAAGTGAACTCGCTTTAAAGGCTTCGGATTGCACTGAAAAGCAAGATGACAATAGAAAAGACAAGGCATTGAGGTAACTCATTTTTATTGCAAATACATCAAAATTTAGGCTAAAATGTCTGTTAATGTTTTTCCCCATACAAACCTTTGTAAATTCAAACCATTGTAACATAACACCTCTAAATGCTGAAAGGCCAGAGTCAAGTTTCGCATAATGAAACTTGGTCGTTATGTAACAGTAGATGACGGCGGTATCAATGTCACGGAACGTTCGCATAAAGATTAAAAAATAATAACTCCTCACAACGAGAGCTTGGGCTACCTGTGGACTGGCAGTAAAATTCAGACTGCAGATCAGGGATAAAACTTAATATGAAGACTGGAGACTTCAGATTGTAGACTTTTAAAGTGAATTGTGTTGCCATTTTCATCATTGAGTGCTAACCTTTAACAGGCTGAGTGGAGCATTGTTTAGGCTAACTTGAAAGCAGAAAGTTTTCACTTCAATCCTTTTTTAAGGTAAGCACTTGATAATGGAAATTATAACACAATTTGTAGTACATCAAATATATTGGTCTAAACATGTCACATGACTGAATATTGTCCAGCTAAAACTGGGGAATATTTAACATGTTTAAGAGCGACTTGCTGTAACGGTCATCTATACCTATGCAAGATAGAAAAAATCGATTTTCTGAAAATTTGTCAGGAAGAAGGTTTTTACTAACTTGTTTCAAAACAGTAACTTTGAGGTTGTTTGGATTTTTATTTTCTTCTCCAGACCGCCTTTTGTATTTTGCCCCTAAAAGAGCCAAACTTGGCCCTGAAATTGCACTTTTTGCGAAGGCTGGCAAGCCAAAATGCTGTGCGTGGCTGGAAAAGCTAACCCATATTATTAAAATATAATGTTTTAGTACTTATTTCGCGTTGTCAGATCCACATGTAATTTGAACCTGAATTTTTAACAAATTTTCAAAATTATACGCGACGGCGATGTCGCGTCACGTCCAAAGTTAGGTCAAATTCGTGGACCAAAAAGTCAATCTGGTACATGGATTTACCTCCCAAAACTATTTTTCTGGATAAAAGTATCACTTCATCTCACTTTTTATCGCAAATTTAGCTTGGGTAAATAAAACGCAAAAATTTGACAGCGTCTTGAAACCAGACACCTGAGCTAATCGCTTGACATTTTGACCTTTCACGCCGCGATTATTATCTCGAACGTTGACCCTGAAATGTTTGCCTGTGGGTCTCAATCCGGTTAAATAATTGTTTTAAGCCTCTAGATATCAGTTATAGCAATTTAAAGACAGTTTCTAGCTGCAAACGAACATGTTTAGCAAAGGCTAATTTTGAATAATTAAGCTTAAACATGTAGCGGTCAGCGAGCACAGAATGCACGCGACAAATATGTCGGTTCATAAATCGTTATCGGGAAAAATCTTGCGGAAAACTAGAAGAATAAATAGTTTACTAAATACTTGGAGTTATTTCTTACCTTAATCTCGCCTACCGTGATAATAAATGGTCACATTGCTGCGGCTTCATAGCTTGTTCGAAACAGTCTCGACGGTTGCCAGGCAACAAACAAAATCACGGACACAGGACTCCCAAGGTCGCGTGAGAGCGGCGGCGTTGTTTATTTATTTTAATTGTCACTATTTGTTTGGTTGTCTGTTTGTTCTTTGTAATTGATTGTTTTGTTGCTGTTTTTTTATATATAAGTTTTATCGCATTTATGTCATTTTGATTCTCATAGCCAATTATCTTTTGTGCTTACCCTATGTCAACGAGCATGCCTCAGAAAACAGGCGTGCCCTCCCTTTAACTCTGACCTGTCTTGTTTTAGCGCCCTTCTAGCGCGATTAATACGGATTTTTTTACCTGTAAATAACATTACGTAACTGCAGAATCCTGCATCTATATTAAAGTTAGAAATTGTAATTTAATAGCTTTATGTGGTTTTGCACATTTGTCGGGTAATCGTGTGGATCAAGTGCAGACAATCCGGCAAATGTCCAGTGTGTGGTTGCGGGAAGCTGGTTAAAGAGTCCTCAAGGCCACTTTCGAATTTTTTTGTATTTGAAGACTGTACCTTAGACTGTGAATCGAAGCTCTTGCTTGCTCGGCAGGTAAGAGAGTACATATCACTTTTATTGCCGTATCACTTGTATTGTAAGGCAAACACAAAGTGATTTTAATCCTTGTAATTAGTGTTATAATCTGCGGCCTAAACCTTCAATGTGAGAGCCACGCTGGACCACACCTCGCAATAGGTGGCTGTGCATGCTGGCTTTGATACACCTGTCAACTGTCACGCATCATGCACTATTGTCACGCACTATGTATGACTGTCACGCAAAAATCATGAAGCTGTCTGGAATGTCATAATGTATGCCAGAGTATGTAGCCGAAGACAAGTTCATCTGTCATAATCAGAAATGTTAGATCCTCAAAACTAGAGGACAAGGAAGAATGCACTCCGCAGGAGAAAGCGGGACCTGAAGAGAGGTAGGTAATTGAAAAGCGTGTACATAATTAAACTTCCCTAACCTTGCAAAATTTGGTAGATACCGAAGGTCATGATACAGTTGGTAGTTTTGGTCTTTCACTTTCATCTTACAAGGGTGTTTGATAACGACAGTCCGCGTCTTCGGCTGACAATTTGTCCAGGACATCGTGAGTCTTTCGGTATCACATGGCAATCTAATAAAAGAAACTGTACTGCTCCGATTTCTGTGAAAAGAGAACGCGGTATTACACTCTCGCAGTCGGGACAGCTATTCCACTCCACTGGTGTGTTAGTTCCTGTGGCGACGCGCAAGTTTATAAAAGTAAATTAAAAAACTAAAATAAATAATAATAATAATAACAATAATGTTAATAATGATAATGATAATGATAATCAAAGTGATAATAATAATAATAATAATAAAAATAATAATAATTTTTTTTTAATAATAATTCAACTTTATTTACATCTTTGAAAAAACCTTGAATAATAATAATAAATTATAATGATAATAATAATAATAGTGA
This sequence comes from Platygyra sinensis, assembly GCA_019787425.1. NCBI lineage: Eukaryota > Metazoa > Cnidaria > Anthozoa > Scleractinia > Merulinidae > Platygyra > Platygyra sinensis. The sequence goes on from JAHPZR010005572.1 coordinate 20,865, forward strand.
TGATGATAATAATAATGATAATGATGATGATGATCATAATTATAACTTAAAGGGGCTCAGTCACGGCATCTTGAGTTATTTTGAACATCGAAAAAAAAACCGTTAAATTGAAGGAAACCTAAATAAAACACTTTATGAAGATAGAAAAACATCAAAGAGATAATAATAAACCATAAAGGAACAAGGATGGTTAAGGATGGAGAAGATTTACATGGATTGCAAACAACGAATTTGTAAAGTTTAGCTAAGCTTTTCAAACGTGACTGAGCCCCTTTAACTGATAATTACTTTTTATCTGTTATAACATGCTGCATGCCAGATTGTACAAGGGTTTATTGAAGCGTCTTGCTTGAGAGGTGGAGGTTAAGGCTATGTCACAATTGCAAAAATGTCTAAACTTTTTCACGAGCTCCATATGAGCGCCAGCCCTCCTGAGAGTGTAGACCCCTCGCGCGCGTTCCCACTAGAAGTCCAATAAACTTAACAGCCGAACATAATTCCTCCAATAGAAACCTAACCGTCTTTTCCTTCGATGTAAACCCGTGGGAGGATCTTGAAACTAAATGAGTAGCTTACTTCGAGAGAGCTCTCTCAAACATACTTTGCATCAAAACTGTAAGAAACCTATCACCCTGGTATATATTTTCTTCCTTAGCCATAAGCCCAGCGCGACGTTTCTCAAACACCCCAATTTGATTTTCCAAGAACTTTATGTTAATAAGATTCTATCAAGTTCCCGTTCTGTTGACTCTGCCAACGAAAAAAAACTTAACTTGGTTCGTCGACAAATCTGTCTCTTTGTTAAATTAATTCCTCACAAGAAGTTTCCTGGAGACTAAGTTTTCTGAGGAATGCACCCGAGCCGGGATCTACAGTGATTCGCCCAGGAGGGTTGGCGCTTATATATGTGGCTTTATTGAAGCGTCTTGCTTGAGAGGTGGAGGTTAAGGCTATGTCACAATTGCAAAAATGTCTAAACTTTTTCACGAGCTCCATATGAGCGCCAGCCCTCCTGAGAGTGTAGACCCCTCGCGCGCGTTCCCACTAGAAGTCCAATAAACTTAACAGCCGAACATAATTCCTCCAATAGAAACCTAACCGTCTTTTCCTTCGATGTAAACCTGTGGGAGGATCTTGAAACTAAATGAGTAGCTTACTTCGAGAGAGCTCTCTCAAACATACTTTGCATCAAAACTGTAAGAAACCTATCACCCTGGTATATATTTTCTTCCTTAGCCATAAGCCCAGCGCGACGTTTCTCAAACACCCCAATTTGATTTTCCAAGAACTTTATGTTAATAAGATTCTATCAAGTTTCCGTTCTGTTGACTCTGCCAACAAAAAAAACTTAACTTGGTTCGTCGACAAATCTGTCTCTTTGTTAAATTAATTCCTCACAAGAAGTTTCCTGGAGACTAACTAAGTTTTCTGAGGAACGCACCCGAGCCGGGATCTACAGTGATTCGCCCAGGAGGGTTGGCGCTTATATATGTGGCTCGTGGGAGATTCTTCGATTCATAGTCTAAGGCAGAGTCTCAAAATACAGAAAATTTCGAAGGTAGCCTTGAGTACTCTTTGCACAGCTTCCCACAACCACACACTGGACATTTGCCGGATTGTCTGCAGTTGGTCCACACGATCCCCCGACAATTAAGTGTGCAAAACCACATGAAGCCATCAAAATACAATTTCTAACTTTAAAATAGATGCAAGATTCTCATGTTCCGTATGTTATTTACAAGTAAAAAAAAACAAGACAGGTCAGAGTAAATTAAAAGCAAGTGCGTGCGTACGTTCTGCGAAATTTGATACCAGGGAGGGCACACCTGTTAGCAGAGAAAATGATTGGGTATGAGAAAGCAAATCACATAAGTGCAATAAAACTTATATATTAAAAAACAGCAACAAAACAATCAATTTTAAGAAAAAAACAACAAACAAACTGACAACCAAACAAATAGTAACAATTAAAATAAATAAACAACGCCGCCGCTCTCACGCGACCTTGGGAGTCCTGTGTCTGTGATTTTGTTTGTAGCCTGGCAACCGTCGAGGCTGTTTCGAACAAGCTATGAAGCCGCAGCAATGTGACCATTTCTTATCACGGTTGGCAAGATTAAGGTAAGAAATAACTCCAAGTATTAGTAAACTATTTATTCTTCTAGTTTTCCGCAAGATTTTTCCCGATAACGATTTATGAACCGACAATTTTGTTGCGTGCATTCTGTGCTCGCTGACCGCTGCATGTTTAAGCTTAATTATTCAAAATTAGCCGTTGCTAAACATGTTCCTTTACAGCTAGAAACTGTCTTTAAATTGCTATAACTGATATCTAGATTTAACCGGATTGAGGCCCACAAGCAACATTTCAGGGTCAACGTTCGAGATAATAATCGCGGCGTGAAAGGTCAAAATGTCAAGCGATTAGCTCAGGTGTCTGGTTTCAAGACGCTGTCAAATTTTTGCGTTTTATTTACCCAAGCTAAATTTGCGATAAAAAGTGAGATGAAGTGATACTTTTATCCAGAAAAATAGTTTTGGGAGGAAAATCCATGTACCAGATTGACTTTTTGGTCCACGAAGTTGACCTAACTTTGGACGTGACGCGACATCGCCGTCGCGTATAATTTTGAAAATTTGTTAAAAATTCAGGTTCAAATTACATGTGGATCTGACAACGCGAAATAAGTACTAAAACATTATATTTTAATAATATGGGTTAGCTTTTCCAGCCATGCACAGCATTTTGGCTTGCCAGCCTTCGCAAAAAGTGCAATTTCAGGGCCAAGTTTGGCTCTTTTAGGGGCAAAATACAAAAGGCGGTCTGGAGCAGAAAATAAAAATCCAAACAACCTCAAAGTTACTGTTTTGAAACAAGTTAGTAAAAACCTTCTTCCTGCCAATTTTTCAGAAAATCGATTTTTTCTATCTTGCATAGGTATAGATGACCGTTACAGCTAGTCGCTCTTAACAATTATCCTGTGAAATCGCGCGGAATATCATCTGATACTTAGCCGACGAGGCCGTAGGCCGAGTCGGCTAAAATCAGACGATATTCCGCAAGATTGAGCAGGATAATTAATTTATTATTCAACAAATTGATAACAAAATTGATTTCCAAGCTCGTAACATTTTTAAACCTTTCTGTCGACATTTTTTCACTTCACTTTTTCTTCCCATGTACGAAGCTACGTATACCGCCGGATCTCTGTTACCTACCAATGACAGATATCGAGAGCATCATGACCATATTTAGATAGTGTTACAATTTGTTGAATAATAAACAAGATTATTATTCATTCAAAATATTTCCCCGTTTCTGATTGGTTAAAACCGCACGCATAATTCACCATAACCAGCTGCTGTTTACCAAATTTGGAAAGAATCTTCGTCATATTGAATCAATGACGTCAAAAGTGCAGCCCGCTGAAAATTATTGAACCAATGACGTCAAAAGTGCAGCCCCGCTGCAGATTATTGAACCGTTGACCGAGAAAAGCTGGGGACGAGATTGTGTTTTTTTGCTGAGCAGAAAAACAAAGAGCGAAATGGCGAAACTCCTTTAAGAACGGGAAAATATTTTGAATGAATAATAAAGCAATTATTGAATTCGGTTTTCGTAGGATATGAAGAATTCTGCAGATCTTGGAGGGTGTTATCCACCTCGGCCTTCGGCCTCTGTGGGTAACACCCTCCTTGATCTGCAGAATTCTTCATATCCTACTCAGCTTCATTCAATAATTGCTAAATATTCCCCAATTTTCAAAACTGCACGCATTGCAAAAAAGATAGGAAGGATAATAAACAAAACAGCCTCCATTTGGGGCGAAATATGCTCAGATGTTTGTCCTTGGACATTAATTGAAGGCTTCGGTGGAAAAAGGGCGTTAGGTTTTTTACTGAAAAGTGAACTTTGTCGAAAACGCTCCAAATTTCGCATGCAGTTTTGTTTCCGTGTGTCAAACAATGTTCTGCATATTTTTTCCCTGAAGTTTGCTTCCTTTTTGAGATATTACGTATGCAAAAAAACACATTTTTCCAAGGGCATCCTCTGGGGACCTTTTGTTGAATGGAAAACAAAAGAAACCTTTTGTTTCGCTAAGCGATCAACTCACTATAATACCTTAAGCTCTTACTACTGCTTCGTTAGCACAAGCGGATGAGGCGCTGAACGGGCCAGATTCGAATTTGTTTTGCCGTGACACCGGTTCGACACGAGGTCGCTCAATTTTTTTTTTCGCTCTGTTCCTTTTCTTTTTTCAAAAATGAAGATATCTATT
>JAHPZR010005574.1:0-5000 GCA_019787425.1 Platygyra sinensis
TAAAGGGCTTCATGCTAAAGTTTACTTAAGATCGAGCAATGCATCCCTGATTAATTTGTACAAGTGGAATTTCTATGAAAAGACATTCAATGTATTGCAGGATCAGCAGCAGCTAAGACCTTGAGGATGTTAGAATTTATGAATGTGGCAAGCATTTCAGCGCGTACCTTCTACCGCCATGCCCGTTCTTATGTCAATCCTGTCATCATACAACAGTGGAGGGAACATCAACAGCAGCTTCTGAACAGCTTGCGTGAAAAAGAAGATGGCTTGGTACTGGCTGGTGATGGCAGGTGTGATTCCCCTGGTTACAGCGCCAAATTTGGTTCTTATACACTAATGGAGCAGCAAGTCAACAGAGTAGTGGACTTCCAACTAGTTCAGGTTGGGGCAAAGTATAACTGTGTGAACTATTTTAACCTTTTTCACCTGCCAGTTTTAAAACTATTTCCCATTTTTTTTCTGTTAAATTTTGGCATCCAGCATAGATCAAAACAAATGTAGCGACCAATTACTTATGATAAAACTTGTATTAGTTTTCATTTATTGATCTTTTACGGAAAAAGGGAGAACGGAGATGAGACTGTGTGTATTTTGTAGAGTAATGAAGTGAGAAATAGTGCCTGGATGGAACACGAAGGTTTGGTCAGGGCAGTTGAAGTTATTTCAAATGCTGGACTCGACATAGAGCAAATTATTACAGACAGACACAAGCAAAATGCAGCCTGGATCAGGAGGAACCTGCCAGATACTGAACACCACTTTGACATTTGGCACGTATCGAAAGGTAAGCTAACAGCCACAAGCCTTAATGCCTATGATGCGCTTACACTTTGCAGAAATACATTAATATACCAATTGCAAACGATTTCAGTCCTCATCTGGAGTAAAACTATGACTTGAAGTACCTATCCAGTAGCTGACCATTATCACGATGTGAATACATTTCCATTTCAAAGGATTGCAACTGTCATTAAATGTTGTAAACATTTCACAGGCTTAAGTAAAAAAATCGACAAACTTGCCAAAAGAAAGGATTGCGAAGACGTTGGTCAGTGGCGCCAGTCAATATCAAATCATATGTACTGGTGCGCAGCAACAACACCAGACGGGAATGGCCAGATGATGCAAGAAAAATGGAAAATACTTCCCTTGCACATCCAGAATATTCACACCAACACACAGAGCCAACTACATCCCCAATGTGGGCATGGGCAACTACAAGGAGATGCCGCAAATCGACTTTGGCTTCAGCCCGGTAGGTCACGTGACTCTCGTTGAAATAATACTTACTACCCAGAGGTCATTAATTATTCTTAACAGGGTGACAGAAAGATGCATAAAATGTACTACAAACGTTCCTTGAGAGCTAAAAGGCACGTTATAGAGCATACGCATTCGATTACCTTTTAGTATATTTGGGAAACGTAAGTTACAAAATCTTACATATGACCTTACATTGACGAGAAAATACAGCATCATAACTCTCTGAATGGCAACTGGCATTTATTACTTTCCCACAGGCTCGAATGCGGCTGTAAAACTGGAAGAATTGTTACTTAAGCCTCAGTTACTAAAAGACATATCACAGCTATCCCCAAAGTACCAGACCTCCACCCTAGAAGCAAAGCACAGCCTCGACATCCAGTTCGTCCCGAAGCATACTGCTTTCTCGTACTGGGGAATGTATACAAGGTTTGCTTTTTATTTCAGCCAATAATATCTCTCGGATTTGTTGTTCCACATTTTTCGTTCAAGCGAAAGTTGCCAGTAATTATCCTGTTGAGCCTTCTGTTATGACATCGTTTGCACTCTAACCTTACTGGTACTTTTTACTATTTTTATAATAAAACAGATTGTGCCTTTCCGCTCTGCACTACAATGACAATGCAGACAGGATGCAGGCAGTGACGATGGATGGTAGGCCACGCTATTCGATCGTGTATCCCAAAGCCAAGAAAGGAGAGCATGCAGTCAGAAGCATTAAAACAAAATCTACCTACGGTAGGTATAGGGTGGGGTTTCCAGCCTACAACAAACTAATGGGGACGAAGAATTATGTTTGACAGTAATCAATTTGTACTTGCTTCTATTAACAATTGCAGTCACAATTTTATGGAGAATTCATTGTTAATGTGCATATAGGTACTGATTTGCTTATTTGAAGAAAACTAAAAGATACTTTATTTTATAGATTACTGCTTCATGATGATTAAACAAGTGTTTGCCGGCTACGAACGTGACTCAAAGGCTCTAAAGGACTACATGGAAAACCTGCAAGTCAACACCCCCCCTCCCCTCGCTGCATCTGCACAAAGACCTAACCGTGAAGAAGCGGTTAGGACTTTTGTCAGCAGATATAACCGTTCTAGTCTTGTAAACTAAGTTTCATCTACTAATAACTCCTGTTTTGCTATAAATTAGTCATCCACATTGCAACTCAATTTACGTGACATTTCCCATACAAAGAGGGAAAGAGATGGCTAATTGAAGAAAACAAAAAAAAAGAACAGTGTATGTTCCAAGAACCTATTGAGAAATACATGAGGGGTGTATGTCTACACCCAAAAGACACGTCAGAAATATCATTACATGTAATTCAATATATGAAGCTTAGCATTATTTATAAAAAAGTTGCTATCTTATAATCGTCCATACTGTAGATTCAAAGCAACTACAAACAGTGATAAAACATGGGTTTTTGATTAATCAGAGTGTGTGCAGGGTCCTATCTATATTTTAAATTCAGATAATATACAGACCCTTGGCTGCCTAGCAAAGCATTTACTTGTATCATAATTTTTAGCAAAGTAATTAGCATAATATTTTTATCTTCTTAATTTTATTGTAAAAAAATTTACATAGTATTGTCTATCTTGTTCATATTATTGTAAATAAATGCAATTAACATAGTATTTTTATCTTCTTAATTTTATTGTAATACAATTTTTAGATTCGTGGAGGCGTGTTGGCCTCATGGTTAGTGCACTCGACATTAGATCAAACCATCTGGGTTCAAGCCCTGGCTGGGGACATTGTGTTTTGTTCTCAGGCAACACACTTTACTCTCACAGTTCCTCTCTCCACCCAGGCGTATAAATGGGTAGCAGCATATTTACTGCTTTGGATAATCCTGCCATGGACTAGCATCCCATGCAGGGGGGAGCAGAAATACTCTCACTTGCGTCATGCTATGAAAACCGGAGATAAGTGCCAGCCTGAAAAGTAACTTGGCTTGTATGCAGACTTTTTTGTTACAATATTTAGATACAGGGCCCTTATGGTTATCAGCCTAAACAGGCCATCCTGTCTAAGTAAAGCTTTACTTTGCCATAAGTTCCCCAAGGAATGAGCCCCCTCCCCCATAATTGCTATATTTGTTATAAATGATTTATATTTGTTTTATTTGGCAGGCCATTACAGCTACTCGTCTGCGTATTGAAAACCGGTAAATGTCATGTCTTCTTCTAGTCGATCAGGCTCTGGAAAGTGGGCGCGAATGCAGTTCACAGCACATGAAGGCAAAGGCACCCGAATTTCCGATCCCAAGGACCCCCAACACCACCTCACTAACTGCCTGTAGGCTATGTGGCGATTTTTTTGATGTTCTGGACCCTCATGCGCTTTGCTCCCATATTGCTGTTTGTATTGCAGCCATGCAGTCTGCAAAACCCACACATTTAGGCAAACTGCCTGGAACCCAGGGTGGTAAACTATACAACCTGGGGGTTCTTCCAGCTGCTCAACTTCGACAGCTTCTAGATTTTTTTTCTTCACAACATCAATTTCTTGACAGCAGATGTTCTCTTCCTCTCGCAACATCTGCTGGCAGTTTCCACACAGACACCTTGCAAACAATCATTAAAAACGACTTAATGCAATGCAGGATAACAAGAAGAAAAGAGAACGTCTTAGTTGAATCGACGGATGTTGCTTGGCTTTAATATTATAAATAGCTTCTTATCTTTGTTATTGTCTGCTTACAAAGCAAATATTCATGTAACTGAATATATGAGGTGCTAGATTCTAGTGGTCGTTGTCCATTTCTGGAATAATCCTGCCATTACTTGCTATGTGAAATGAATTTCAACTTGTTGTCTCCAAGGAAAACATGAAGTACTATAGAGAAGATTTATTGCTATTCTTATTTTAAGTTTGCCTTGCAAATGAAAGTGTACTCTACAGAAAGACCAGTTACATTGTAATGTTACTCATCAGCTGTCTGAGGTTACCCTGTAACTGAGAAAAACACAATGTCAATGTTTAACCCGGCCGGACAAAAATCAGACTACAGTTGCAGAACAGTCTCTTGACCGCTGGAAATAATCCACGCTCCAAATAACTTTGATGGCATTAACCATTTTTGCTGGTTTTGCAATAAATGTCTATAAGCTCTATTCAATAATTTATGGGCTTCGAACAGGATCAAGATCAACAGATGAGCACCAAAATGTAACAACAATGGCCTTTCATGAGCTTTGTAAATAAAAACATCACCGCTAGTCTGTTCGCAAATGTTCAACAAAAAACACAGTATCCAGCGGAATATGAGCACATTAAGTTTTGTCTTTTTCAGAAAAAGTCATATATATTTTTGTTTTTTTTATTAAATAAGTAAATGTGTTGAATGCTGTCGATAAAAGTAAAAAAAAAAATACCATTCGTCGCTGTCAAGGTCGCGGCGGCGGCGAGTTTCAGTGCCAGCATCACTGGTAACTTCGTCCGATTCTGTCGGCTCGGTATTTCTACCGGGTGGCTCAAATCGCCAAGGTTGAATCCCTTGGAAAGGTTCCACGTTAGATTCGGTTATTTCATCTTCCCCAGCTACCTCCAAGTCTGAAGAATCGGATGCCGAAGTGGAAGTGCTATCGCTGTTGTTAGAGTCAGTCATGTTTACATTTACACACGTGTGACGTATCATGTCACATGATCAAAATCGAAGCGTTCATGGCGGATGTTCACGCAGTCGGCGCTAAACAGCACTTTATGTTAAAATTAAG
>JAHPZR010005574.1:10000-30373 GCA_019787425.1 Platygyra sinensis
GTCACGTGTGAAGTTATTCTCATCTCCTGATCTGATGATAACGAGATCTCCTCCCAGATTCTGGCAAATCGTTCGAGCGTCGCTCTGATTGAGGGTCGGACTGTCGATTACGTAGTAACAAAAGTTTCCATGAAGAACCCAGTCTAGCGGACATTCTAATCAGGTGAAATATAAAATTTGCTCAGATTGTGGCTAGCTAACAAATGCAGGGAAATTTTGCACGTTGTTTACCAACGAATAGACCAATTTAGATCGATTCAAATTTTAACATGGCTTTGAGGCTTAGGGGACGAAAACAAAAGAATTCACGAAGCGTGCTATGAAACACACGCGGGGATATAAATGGAGGCGAGCCAAGCGAGCCGACCCTCTAGTTTCTTGTTTTGCACTGGTGTCCAGTATCCTCCAATTCTATCCGCGCGTTCATCGATCGAATGAAAATGTGAGAAAAAGGAAGGATGAGAACGGTTTAAGATTTTCGGGCTGTCTCGATTACTAACCGAGCGCGAGAGCCGTACTGGGGAATATTGGCCCGAGGTCTTGGCAGTACGGACCGAGCGCAGCGAGGTCCGTACAAAAACGACCGAGGGCCAATATTCCCCAATACGGCTCGAGCTAGCTAGGTTAGTAAGTAGTTTATTATATGGCACTAGTGCTTGTTTGTTTTAAGTTAAAACGCACTTCCGGTTACTTGAATTCAAAGGGCTTCCTCCGTGTGTTTTTGATGACGCGAGCAACTCAAAAGGAACAAGCTGCCACGAGTTTGAACACATATTCAATGAACGCAAATCATGTTGAGTATAAACAAAGCTTCAAGAACGATTTGTAAAGGAATTTGTCACAAGTCTCAACAGCTGCAGTTTGTTGAAATTCGGAAAATGGTTTCTGGCGATCCTGCATGGAATATTTTAACTTGCGCATCACAAAATATGGATGAAGAAATGTGGAAGTTGGTTGCTGTGAAATCATTCAAACATATACACAGCTAATGAAGAGGCAGTCTTAGAGCCAATCGTCGTTCTCTCTCGATAACAGTTCGACGCTTCTTTTCATTCTGGACAATTCTGCTTTGAAAATTGGAAATTGTTGCGGTTTATACTCTTGTCCGTGTTTCCTACATTTGTTCATAAGAGATATTTCAGTGGACAAGAAGTGGTCAAACTTCTTCGCAGGTAGGGTTTTAACTCTCTCATTTGTCATACCGTTACCTTACAATTAGTGGAGGAGAGTTTTTAGATCAGTAGCCATCTGCTTAGTTGTGTTTGCACATTTTTGCTTCTTTATAAATCGTCAATGGCCTCCTGACTTTCGCCGATGCCTGATTCAGTCTACATTAGACGTTTCCAGATCTTCAGGATAATAAAATTCGCTTAGTGAAAATTCGTCTTCCTCGTTCTTATCGTAAGCTCTGTAAACTATCAATCTTTTAGGTAGTTTCTCTACGAAGAATGAGAGTATTTACACGTTTTCTTTTCGTAGTTTTCGCTGCAAATTTTGAATTTGCCTGCTTTCGAAAACAGAAAAAATACACAGCATATGACCGTTTCCATGGAAACGGTCCGTATGGCGAAATCCCGACCAAGAAAGAACCAATCAGAACGCTCGGATTTACCTCAAGCCTATCTTGCCATATAATAAATATGGGTTATTGACCAAGCGTTAAGTCAAGATGGCTGGATATTGACCAAGTACTTCAACATGCAAAAAAAACGAGGATTTATTTTATGGGATAAAGCAACAAAAAATAATCTTTTTATTTGCTTATTGACATTATCTTCAAGGACCGAAAAGGAAGCCAGTTGAACGTAAAAATCAATGGCGTTTGCATCCCGATTAGATGAATGCAGAAAGAAAATCATTTGATTGGTTTACATTTTTGACGAGTAACGTCTTCTGAATTAATTAACAAATGTACGAACCTCAAAAATGTCTCGAAATGGCTTCAATTTTCAGCACTTAAGGGTGAGTGTCCAGAAGAATAAAAAATTAAGCGGCAAATTTCAAAATTTTAAAAAAGGTCAAACTTTGGCTATTAGTGGTCCATATTGAACTATTTATCGCTGTGTGGTTCATTTGTCAAATGGTGTTTTGTTTCGGCTGAAAATGACGATACTCGATTTCGGAGCCAGGCATTGAAAAATAAGGCTCAAAAATTAGGCATTTTGAAGCTAACGGCTTGCCGTAACTATAACCCTAAAAGACATTCAGTTGCAATCAGCTTATTCTACAACTTTTGAAGGTTTCATTTTGCAATTCCTATGACATTTGAAAAACAATAAGATATTGAGTGAGGCCTAAAGGAGAGACCTCTGTTTTCTATGGAAATTACTGGCGAACTTCAAAAAATAATTTACCCTACTACCTTAATCACAAATCCAATAACATTCATCTCATATAATTCACGATAAATGAGCTCTTAGCTGATGTAATTTTTTTCCTGGGGAAACTCGATTGGGCATTATGAGAGAGCGCTCAAAATTGCAATTTTTCGTGAAATGAGACGCGATTGCGTGACCGACCGTGACAGACAGCTCTGTCATTCCAGCCCAAATCCCCAGATTCAATGGAAATATATCTTCTTCTTTTTGCAGAGTTTGGTTATTTATTACTTCTCGAGAAAACACAGCAACTAATGGCATGCTTGTTTTATCACTAACTTTTATGATATTTTTATGTGAACAGTGCATATGCAGTGCTTAAGAAATGTTCATGTATTCTCAGCATTTTTTTCTTCAGGTGAATGACGCTGTTTTTCCGATACAGTTGATACCATTTCTATTTTTAAAACACTTGCTAATTGTAAAGAATTCGAAGTTCAAAGAATCAAGATTTCATCATTGATCACTAGCGCCTACGCAATTTTTGATTGAATAGACTTGAACTATTTTGTTATTGTTGTTATGGACCGTTGCGAATTATAACCAAGTTGTGATTCCAGGTTAAAAGAATTTTCCCCACGGCCTGACTCACGCTACGCAGCTCAGCAGTGGTGTTTTCATGCTCTTTTCAGAGAATTCTTGGCTTACACTGTCACGCAATATAAAAATAAATCGAAAACCATTATGTGGATGAAGTCAAGAAATGGTGATGCTATAAGAGACTGGTAAAGATGAAATTTGTCCAAGTTTGAAGTCTGTGCGTTTTCCTAAACCTGAGATATATTCGTCGAAATGTTCTGCACAAATTTACAGAGCTCGTATATAGCCGCCATGTTGGTGTACCTCCGTGGAACACCAACATGGCGGCCGGAAAATAGTGTAATCATCTAGAACTTACTTTGGCTATCTAGGAGACTTATTATCTACACTGAACAAAAAATCATGTAAATAAGCATTTTTCATAATACTTTAACCTCTGAATAGGCCGAAAATTACGACATAAGGAGATATTTTTCAACAAACGCGCTCGTAGCTTTATGTCACGCACCGCCATTACTCAAAATGCGCTGGTTTCCAGACGAAGCAAGCTACTGAGCTGAAACGTTGTAAACAAATGTCAATTTACTCATTCTAATGCCTGATGAGGATAAAAACTTTGGTGGCTCTTTAGTTTTGGATTTTAGAAAATGATGACGTCACTTACAAGCCAAGAATAACCAGAACAGACTGCTCGTTTGATAGGTTAAATAAAAGCAAGAGTCTTGAAATTGTTACTTTACGCAATTGCTCAAAAGATATTTCGAATCATTGTTCTCACTGGTCATTTTCTGGATTGACTACGGAAAGTGAAGAGATATCATATTAGCAGAGATTAGACACAGTAAGCCCACACCACAGGCGTGAACTCGGAATTGGCTAGCGGCGAAGCTCTTCTAAGTGTTGTGCCGAAATTCTTATCCCAACGTGGATGAAATAGAAAAGTGGCTCGAGGAATTTCAAAAAGGGTATCGGAGCACATCTTGAAGACGACTGGGAAGTTTTTTTTCCAGTTGGATCAGGTGAGCTATGGCTATGTTTCAGATTAAAGATAACAGAGTTTTAAGACGGCCGCAGGAAATTCTAGAGGTAATCGGTAAGACGCAAATTGGCAAGACACGCTAGCTTAATTAATTAAATTAAAACAGTGGATAGCGTTGAAGGTGCTAGTTAAACTCCGAATATCCTTTGCTATTTACCACCGAGCAGCAAGAGAAAAAAATGACGTACCGGTTTGCCTTCGTGATCAGTGAAGATATCATCTGTAGTTAACAACTATTCACCGAAGTGGAGGTGGCTAGCGGTGGATATGTCCAACGCTAGCCACCGACACTGAGGTGAATAGTTGTTTTAGTATCTACTAAAACAGTGAGATAATATACACCACAAAAAATTAATTTGGATTATTTTTTCACTTGTCACGACCGCAAACCGGGACGCCATTTTCTCTCGAGTTGCTCGAAGGTAAATATGACAGGATATTCAGAGTTTGACGAGCCAATTGCAATCAGCGCGCCCGTTTAACACTATCCACTGTTTTAGTATATACTTATTAACAATTATTCCACTCGCGCTTGTTGGATATGAGATGATAGATAGCCAACGAGACGCGTAGCCCCGAGTTGGCTATAATCATCTCATATCCAACAAGCGCAAGTGGAATAATTATTTTATTAAAAACATCCCAAAATATAGAAAACTAGACTGCAATAAAACCAAAAAGGCCCAAAAAATCACGCACACGCTCGCCATTTTTGGAGATCATGGTATAATGGCTCATATACCATGATGGCTAAGCCAATGAAAACTGTCGAATTGCATTATCCAATGATCCAGTTTTTAATAATCTCGGATATCCTCCAGTTGTCGCTGGGGGATATTCGGTCACGTGACCTGTTTAGACCAATCGCGCGCGAGCGAAAAGATTTGATGGATTATAACCTCGGATATTCCCCAGTTTTAGCTGGGTAATAATTCGGTCACGTGAAGCTTTTAAACCAATCGCGCAGGAGCGAAAATATTTGATGGATAATAATAATCCCTGATATTTGTCCTTGGACATTATCTGTTCCTCGAAGCTCATACGTTCCTCGAAGCTCTGTTTCCTCGAGCTATACTCTCGGAAAACTAAAACTGTTGGCTTCTAGCGGAACAGATAATGTCCTCGGACAAATACCCTAGCATATTCTCGCGCCAAATGGAGGCTATCGTTTATATAACAGGGTAAGGAACTAGCTTTATTTGTTACGTGTTATGAATTTTCACGAAAGGTTGCTCTTGGTGAACTGGAAGTTTTCTCTTTCGTTTAGCCCCTGTGTTAGGCGTATTTGCTTTACCTTGAAATCTGCGCGGCGATTAATCCTTGACTTTTATTACATAAACACCAGTGAAGTACCAGGTGAGCTTTCGCGCGTAAACATGATATCTTAACACTTGAAAATAACATGTTACTTCACCCATGAAAATAATGTTAACGATCTACCCGCACTCATGTATTATCTTTTATAATATTTTGTCAGGCCTTAAGTGCTCATATCATCAAAATTTTTATTTTCTTATCTGATTCTATATATCACACAATGAGCTTCTGCGAAAGAAAAATGCGATTTGGATAAAATGCAAACTTTTTTAGAAGTTTTAAAAGCGTTCAAATTTGCCGCCATTTTGGTCCACCATTCGCACCAGTCTTCCCCTGGTTTGGAATGAGTTGTGACGTAGATTAAGGAAAACGTGACTTGAGGCTGACTTTTTTCGCTTGTTTTACCTCTGTTAATTTAACTTAGTAGTTCTTATCAAATGCTGGAAAGGATCATTTTGCATAGACTGCGAAGCTAAATTTACAGAGATAAAACAAGCGAGATAAGTCAAGCCTGAAGTCACGTGTTCCCTAATCTACGTCACAAATCTGAGCACGTCGATGATGCGATCAGCGGCACGGGTAGACCGCAATAAAATAGGATTTTCAGGTTTTTAAAACTTCATAGAGAAATCGCTTTCCATCCAAATCGAAAATTTTTTTTGCCAAAGTTTATTGCATGGAATATAGGATCAGATGGGAAAATAAAAATTTTGGCGATATGGGCACTTTAAACATAGCTGGATGTACTCGCGCTGTAAAATTTTGTCTTACTTTTAAACCTGGTTCAAGGTAGGCTCGATTACCAGCCGCTATTCGGGCAAGGAGATCGCGCTCCTCCCCTGAACTCTCAGGGGGGGGTAGACCAGACACGAGAGAGCGGCGGAAATCGAGCCTAGGTACAAGGCTGTAGCTGTAGCAAGCGCTCATAACTGTATACGGTGCATGTTATTACTGCCTGACACCTTGATTTTATCGTATTTGGCCACCAAAACGATTCTCGTCATTTTTTGGCGAAACATCGAGTTATTTGGTAAATGGACCTTATAGTAAAATGAATACTTCTATATGAACAGTCCGGGATCGTTATCATTTTTGATAACCTCACCAAAACAAACCATAAACCAATCGTTGCACAGGATTTCGTTCACGTGACGTTATTTGGTAGCAACAGTGTATAATTCATGCCGGTCGACGAGGCGCTGCGATGAAAGGGGCTACTCACAACATCACAATGCAGCGTCATTGAATTAAATTTAGGTTTGCTTCATAATAGGTTATGGGATTATGGAATAAAAACAGAAATGTATGGAAGAAAACTGTCTTCGTCCAAAGTTACTGCGAATTTAATTCCCACACCGTGTGATATTTGTTCCGCGAGTAAAATGACACAGCGAAGGTAGACAACAAATATTCTGTTCCCAAAAGTGTTGTTTATTGACACTAACATGATAATAGCTTCCATTTTCCCTCAGGCTTCATTTTCTTGGTAGCGGGCGAAGCTGCTTGTTCAACAGTCTGTAGTAAATATAAACGAAAAAGTAACAGTAAATACATCTTGAAGAGCTGTAACTTAATTTCGTTTAGTTTGCGTGATAACAAACAGTATAAGTTTAATTCAACAGCCAGGCTCGGCGTAGTAACACGTAAAATGCAAGTAGCTAACATGTTCACGGAATATTTGTTCCTCCAGGGCTAACATTTAGAGAGCTTAAAACATATCTGGCAATACAAACGAGCCGAGAGAGAAGAAACCTGGCAAAAAACAGAGGTGTCAAACTCTACAAATTTCACGCTGATTGCAGCGGAAGCCAACCTGACATATGACCTATGTCCTTCCAAAACCACAGGATTTTTGCTTAGCGAAATATTCAAAGATCCCCAGATCGTACCATACAAAAGGGGCAGATCCTTAGAGATATACTAGTTCGAGCAAAACTTCCCAAAGCGGCTATTACACGCGGATAGGAGTTGCGTAGGCCTGTTACCCCATTGTTGTCACTCGCTGAATCCAACGATAAGCTTCATTATATTAATGACTGGTGTGCCAGAAAACTGACCTAGTTTGGCCGGCATTTCTTGAAAATATCTCAGGACCACGAATGTGTGGACATTGAATCTTGGACTCAAAAATATAGGCAACTTACCTTTTAATGCATTTGCCGATTGACCGTCTCAGGCGATAAAAATACCTCACCTACGTCAGGCAAACATTAGGCCGGCGGGGATGAATAAAATCGCTGTCCTCTTCAATGTCGATATCATGTCGTTCGAATTCAAGCTTGAATTTTTCTTTAGGTCTTGCAGAAGTCCTTTTTGAATCGAAGACGCAGTCTTGCCACAAAATCGACATAAATTTGCTGTTTTGATTCTATGGGTACCAGCATCCGCCATCTCAATACCTAGGAACACATCAATTACAGATGTAGATATGGCCGCCGTTACGAACAGCACATCGCAAATCAAAACAACCCCGTGCACTTTTTTCACAGATCGTGCACAACACTAAAAACAGATTAAATCCCAAGTATATAGCGTGAAGATTAACGACATATTTTTTGTGATTGTCGCAAAAATCTGCAAGCAACTTAAATCTAATGACAAGATGAAAAACATACCTGATCTGTATGCAAAATTGCAAGCGCTGTTTCACTTTACAAGTAGCATTTTACATCGTTTACGCTGGTCTTCAGCCGCCATCTTCAAAACACGCGAGGCTCTTCCTTTCTTGGTACTTATCGAATAGAGTTATGGGTAAAACACCCGAGCATAATCGAACAAATAACGAGCAAAGCGAAGTGAATACGAAAATTCCCAATTTTTGAAATGGCCGCCATTATATGACGTCACATGGTTATCAAAAATGATAACGATCCCGGACTGATGAACAACTGATAGCCGGAATTTGAACAGTTTCGTGTTCTCGCTATTTTGCCGCTAATTTTGGATTTTTGTTTTTTTTTTCCTTGGAGACATTCACTTTTAATTAATTTTGTAAAAATGAAACACATACTTTTATGTCCAGTATCAGGTAAGTTGGCCGTTGCGAAGATTTTTTACGAATCATTTGTAGAAGGCACGTAAGCCGATTCATCAGAGACACAGTGGCGTAAACAAACCCCTTTGTAAAGCAAATTTACCGCAAGGGAAAAAATAAACAAGTCAACCCAGTTGGGCTTGAAAATGCTGCCCTTGGCTTCCGGCCTTCAGTTGGGCAGCATTTTCAAGACTTTGGTCACACTATTTCACTTTTCGGACTTCCCATACAAGTTCAATGAAACTTTGATAAAACAAGAATAATAATGAAAGGAATGAAAATAGTTAAACATGTAAATATCGTGACTTAATAACAACAACAACAACAACAACAAGAACAACCATTCGAGCTTTTCCATTGAACTTGGGCAGAAACAAAGTAAATGCTTATATGACCTGTCCCTTCCCTCATTTGTTTTATAGCACTCCTAACTATATTCAACAGAAAATGTAAACTAAAAGATAAATTTCCTGAGGTCTAGCACCAGGAATTCAATGTGTATTAACCATTACAAAAATGTAATTCTCTCAATAAAATGATCCAACCCCATCCACCCTTTAAGTTATGTCCAAGCAGATACAATGTAATATGAAAAGGGCTTTAGTAATCCTGCTGGGACAATTTCATTTCAACTAAACACTTGATAAAGTTGTCTCAGAGGAGTCTGATAGTATTTTCTCGAATACCCATGACCAGATAAATGTGGCCTTGTGTGTCAACACTTGATAAAGTTGCCTCAGAGGGGTCTGATAGGATTTTCTCTAATACCCATGACCAGATAAATGGGGCCTTGTACTATCTCCTCCGCAGAGGCTCCATACCGGAAACTGAATAGGCCTTATCACGGTTTTAGACACAATCTTGACGGGTGGGCAAAGCGGTCAGATTACAGTGTTTGTTTGGGAATCTGACCACAAATGACTTTTTCCAAAATTGAATTTTACACAATTTATGAATTGCAATGTTAAAATACTAGGTAGAAGATTGCATGTATTCACCAAACAATTTTGGAGGACATAGCTTTACCAGAAGATGCTCAGTTAATTCTTCAACTTTCCATACATTTGTTTGTAAAATTTGGCTGGTTAGATGGACGTCTAGATGCAGTTTGTGGGGGAAAAAAACAGACAAAAGTATAAAAAAATTAACTGCGGAACGTCTTCTAGCGAAGAATATATTCCCATTTTCATTGCAGCACTTAAAGGGGCATTGTCACGCTATTTGGCAAATTTCTAAAAAGCTAGAAGGTGCCTTCACATCATTTGAATTCCAAAACTAATGATCTAGTTTTGTTATTTAAGACTATTTGAAGGTACTGAATTTGTTTCCTGTCGCCTGTCGCTACGGATGGCACGGATGGAAATGGATTGAAATTTGAAAAAATTGGCCATTTTTTTCAAGTTTTGATGCCACGAGTTCCAAAAATCCTCAAGAAATTTGTCATGGTTAGCCCTCTCTGATAAAATTCATATGATATCTTCGCCGTGGCTTTACAGGAGCTTTTTGTTTATGATCAAAGCCTGAAGGTGATGATTTTAACACAGAATTGACCTAAAACAGCAAAATTCTCGTGACAGTGCCCCTTTAACTCTCTATTAAAATGAAGTCTACAGTCTGCCTCCCATGTCTACATTTTGCATTTTGACCACCGTTTTGCAGTAGGCAGGCTTGAGTCTTAAATAATTAAGCTGAAGATCTTGTTTGTGAAAGTTCTCATTTCCATCTTTGTGGATAATATTTCTGTCTGCTACTTCTGTTGCAGAATATGTGAAAAGGTTTTAGTTTTGTGAAAGAACACTCCGAACACGATCGCGAGGTCCAGATTGATATTTCATACTCAAATGGACTGATCATTTTTACGTCTGATTCTTCAAAATCATCTTCAATTCCTATGGTTTCCTGAACATATTATTATAAGCTATTTCGTGACGAGGTTACACGTTTCTTTGGGTTACCGATCTCGTAAAAAATGCAATCTGATTTTACAAGACGAATAGTCAAAATTTTGCACTACATATTTCCACTCGAGAGCGATGACTGTAATACTTTAAATACGCTTTATGTAAGATCTCAGTTCGGTTATAATTAAAATCTACTAACCTCTCAAGAAAGAACAGTGGTAATTACTTCATGAGATCCAAATGCAACACCATTTGAAGCTGGAATGACTCAAGAAATCCGTCTAAAAACGTTGTTTAAGCCACAGGTGACGGCGCCATTTTCGAAAATTTTGTGCATTTCCGCGCTTCTTTCGCCGTGACGTCATAATGGCAATGATCATCGGGTCAGCCAAATCTGACGTGTTGACCTCTCCCTCCTGATTTAACCATTGGAGGAAGACTTATTCATTTCATCTGCCTGTCGCTTTCGCCGATCCTTAGGCGCTTGGAAGAATTATTGCTCGGCTCTGTGGCCCTACAAAGCTGTCAGATTCACGACACTCGACTGGTCCTTCGGCCATGTTTTACAACAACTTACAAGTTGTCGGGGTTTGGGACATAAAACTTCTCTTGAGAGTTTTAAGTTGTCTCCCTCAACAATATTCGCATTTGAACATCTTTTCATAAAGGAGCGTTGAACACTTCGGTGGAAAGACGTCAAACTGACAGGCTCGTATTCTGTTGTCTAATTCCTTCCCTTTTTTAATCTCTAAGTTAGTACGCGCGCTGTGATTGGTCAATTTGGCGGGCTGTACTCTACTGCACGGACAGCTAAAATTGAAAGATTGTTGTTGCCAAACTGTCGCGTGATTTATCGCCAAATTTTCTCAACTTATATAGCAAATAAACGTTTAAAGCTTTCTTTTAATCTAAATTTTGTACTAAAGCGTGCTAGCGACTTAAAAACGATTTCAAATTGATTCGTTTTGCTTTCGACCTGCTTCAGAAATTTGAAGCCGTTCCTTATGAATGAAAATCCTACCCGAACCCTTCAGACACACAATAATAAATATCTTGCTAAACCCGTTTTCTCGGTCCGTACCGTAAGTTACGGATCCCCGTTTTTTCCCCTACAGTCTATGGCCCGCGCGCTTCGTGTTTGGGCCATAAATCGAAGGGAAAAAACTCGGTACGTAACTTACGGTACGGACCTCGAACTCGGTTAGTAACTCGGAGTTATTATATGGCAAGAGAAGCTTGAGGTAAATCCGAGCGTTCTGATTGGTTCTTCCTTGGTCGGGATTTCGCCATACGGACCGTTTCCATGGAACGGTCATAAGCTGTGTATTTTTTCTGTTTCCGAAAGCAGGCAAATTCAAAATTAGCAGCAAAAACTACGAAAAGAAAACGTGTAAATACTCTCATTCTTCGCAGAGAAACTACCTAAAAGATTGATACTTTACAGAGCTAAAGAACGACGAAGACGAATTTTCACGAAGCGAATTTTATTATCCCAAGATCTGGAAACGTCTAATGTAGAGACTGAATCTGGCATGGCATCGGCGAAAGTCAGGAGGCCATTGACGATTTTATAAAGAAGCAAAAATAAGCAGATCGCTACTGATCTGAAAACTCTTCTCCACTAATTGTTAGGTAACGGTATGACAAATGAGAGAGTTAAAACCCTACTTGTGAAGGAGTTTGACCACTTCTTGTCCACTGAAATATTCTTTATGAACAAATGCAAGAAACACGGACAAGAGTACAAGCCGCAACAATTTCCAATTTTCAGCGCAGAATTTTCCAGAATGAAAAGAAGCGTCGAAATTATATCGAGAGAGACGGAGGATTGACTCCAAGACTGTCTCTCCATTAGCTGTACATGTGTATATATTTGAATGATTTCAGAGCAACCAACTTCGACATTTCTTCATCCATATTTTGTGATGCGCAAGTTAAAATATTCCTTGCAGGATCAACAGAAACCATTTTCCGAATTTCAGCAAACTGCAGCTGTTGAAAAATTGCGTTACAAATCGTTCTTGAAGCCTTATTTATACTCAACATGATTTAGGTTCATTGAATTTGTTTTCAAACTCGTGGTAGCTTGTTCTTTTTGAGTTGCTGGCGTCAACAAAAACACACGGAGGAAGCCATTTAATTCAAGTGACCGGAAGTGCGTTTTAACTTAAAACAAACAAGCACTATAAAGCTAGTGCCATATAATAAACTACTTACTAACCTAGCTACAATCGTGGACAAAATTCCTTGGGACACTTGTGTAATTGCATTAATTTTCTGTGTTTTTAAAACGGAGTTTTAAAAAAAGCACTGTTTTCCGTTTCAAAATGCGTTGCTCCCCCCCCCCCCCCCCCCCCCGCCCCCCATACAATGTTGAAAATCTAGAGAAATAGAGCGTGTACACTTGTCCAACATTGTAGGTGGGGAGGGGAGGGGTGAGGGTCTGAACTTGACAAGTGTAGATGAATTCGCGCCTGACTGCTTTTGTTTGGCGCGTGTGAAAAAGCGCCACAAATGTAAATTTGTCCCAAGACTTTTGTCCATGATTGTAGCTCGAGCCGTACTGGGGAATATTGGCCCTCGGTCGTTTTTGTATGGACCTCGCTGCGCTCGGTCCGTACTGCCAAGACCTCGGGCCAATATTCCCCAGTACGACCCTCGCGCTCGGTTAGTAAGAAGTTAATTTATCAACATTTGCAGAACAGCGAATTCATTTTTCTCTCAGATATGTCAGACAGTTCCCTCTATTCTTGTTTTCTTGGAAATAATACTGCTACAATGCCTTCATGCCATTTTGTGTTTTTACTTAAGTTTGTCTCAAAATAAATTGATGAAACTCGTCAACACTTTTTGATTTCTTCGTTCCCATTCTCGTTGGGGCTTTCATTTTTTTCGTTTTCCAATTCCATGGATACAGAGACCTAAGTAAATCTTTAACTGTCACAGAACATATTTTTCACGTCACAAATTAGGAAAGAAAATTTCGGTAAACCGGCCTCTGCTTCTGAGAAATTCTTCTTGCGGGACACAGCGAGTAATCACGCGCGGGCGTAGCCAATCACAGTGCAGGATTTGATCCATCTTGCCCACTCACGGAGTTAGCCATATAATAAGGTAAATTTCAGCCCGGTCGACGGGGATGGAATACAAGAAACACAACTAAAATGTGGAACAAAAGCTTTTATCGTTGTCAACTATCGCAGCTTTATGGACTCTTGAAACTTTACTATCAAAGCTACATCGCTTACTTCTAAAGTGGTAATATACGCAAGGCAAAAATTATGTCATTTTGGCTGCTATCACAGCTATTTTGTCAAAAGTTTCGTCTCGGTCATCTGGACTGGGGTGTTCATATGCGAACATTTTCATCCCGTTTACCGAGGTCTCTGGGATGGTCTCTCCACAGTTCACGACTCTTGCCTCGCCACTCTTTAATTTCTTTGTAAAAGTTTCAATGTGTTGATATGAAAAGTCATATGAACACATTACCAGCTGTCAACAGTTACAAAGATTTGTTTGTTTTTTGCGACCGTTTGCGTGGGTTTGACATCTGCACATTGAACATTGAATATAAAGTAGATTTGTTTATTACCTTTCTTAACTTCACATCTGTCTTCAGTCCAAGGCTGTTCACACGAACAGGAAAAGGTTTGGTTTTCGTTGTCGTGTAAACAAGAACCACCATTGATACAGCTGGTCATCAAACATCCCTACAAAAAATTGACAAATTGACGGTACGTTAAAAAAACAGACCCAAAAAACTAAATTGCAATTTTTTTTTCATTTCCACGTACTCAGTCAGTGATGATTGACACTTCGATAATTCATACTTTTTTCGCTCGTGTAGAAATTGAAGTGCAGATAAGTTTTCAATACAGGAAAATTTTCATTATTTCAGCCGCAGAAAACGGCAAATCAACAAGATTGATTTAGCGTACATTTACACGCGTCTGCAAAAATATTTGCTTTCTTAAGGACGTTCGCGCCCAAAAACTTCCCACACACAGATTTTTTTAAAACTTTGACTGCAGGTAGAAAATGATAAGATTAGATGAAAAACGTAAAAAAATCGGGGTCACCGAACTCGCTTTGAAGATAAGGCGCGTCACAGATCATAGCCTTTCTAGGATTTCCAGCCACTGAGGCGATTCTGCCCGGATTCATTACTATCGGCATACATTTAAGTTGAAGAATCATATCTAAGTTATGTGTGTTTAACAAAGCATATTTGGGCCTATTTAATAGATCTTTGCTACATGTGCCATTAAATCAGCTAGAATTAGCCTTAAAAAAATACAACTTTTAGTTATGCACACCTGTATCCATGTACCAATTCGACCCTATTTGAATAGTATATGAGAAATAATTAAAACTTCCCACGTACAGATTTTTTTTGTTTTTTAGGATAATGGAAAGAATCAGAAAAGGAAGTGATCTGCCGAAAAAAAAGTGGGGGTCACCGAGCATCCAACAAAAATATTCGCACACAAAGTTAACGCAAAGGCCATTAGCTCTATATTTTGTTGAGTTTTCGACTTGGTGTGCGCGCTTGAAAATGACGTGGCACGCGCGTGACCAATGAATAGCGTGCGCACTAGAGATGCGCAGTAGCAATGGGCGCGAACGTCCTTAAAATAAGTATTAGCCTAAGTTTATCTGATGAGTCACACAGGTATAGCATAAAATGAAGGCCAGTATTGTATAATAAAAAGCGTGCAAACGCTAGTTTTAGCTAAGGGCACTATTTCCACTTAGCTATAGCTTTGACTATTTTCGTTATTATGGTTGATATGATTCAACTGAATTGTCTCCGCAGAGCGATGTTATTTTTATCCTGTTCATGGAATTATATGTACCTTTAGAAGTATCGAAAAAGTGACTCCTTCCTGATCAACAAACTCTGCATTTTCGTCAATGAGGGAGATGTCGTGCTTGTTCAGTTCACAAGTTCCTTTGCCGTCGTTCTTGGATGACATCTTGTAGTTTGTAGAAGTACACCAAGCGTTTCTCATGCATTGTTGGTTGCACGATAACAAATTGGGAGAATCGAACCGTTTGACAACGTATCCCTTAAGCTGCTTATTTTCCCACGTTGTGAAATATGATGAACGGGAAAATGTGGAGTCAGCGTTTACTTCAGCGAAGAAAACAACGATGGCTTGGAGCAAGAAAAGTTTCAACGCAGATTCACCTTTCATTGCCAAACCGGAACTGTGTGAAATGTCTACTAAATGAGTTGTTTTTCAGGGACTGCTTTTATCATGACCGGCCTTAAGAGTCCTCATGGGCCCGATGAGGATTAGTTACTTAGTTAGTTAGCTTTTATCATGAAGTGTATGATCGCCAATCAATCTGACAGTCCCAGTTAGATCGACACTGTCTGCATGCCATATTTAGGCAAGTTTGATTAAAAGGAAAGCCATCAGGTCCCGCACGAATTAAGCCTAAAAGACTTGTTTCCAACAAACAGAAAAGTTTACTTCGTTCTACATTCAGACTTCAACCGTGGCACTCCATACTTAACAGTCAGTTTTCCTAGCTACGTCGAACAATTGGTCGGTATTTTATTTCGGAAATACTACGCACTTTCGTAGGCTATCCTAAAGCCCCATAAGGCAGCAAATATAAATGACATGCTTATAAAATTTTAGTAAAAATTCTCACTCCCAAAAACTGTTTTTGGATCCCATTTTATTCATCTGAATGTTTAACAATCAGCTGTCTCAAAGGTGTGTTTGCCATTCTGCGCTAGCCTTGCAGGAAATATGTTTTAATTAATTTTTTAATTAAAGCTGCTATTTTCTTGTCATTTTAACAGCTTGCAAAAAAGCTTGTAACAAAAAACACTTAATTACTAGTCCCTTGGGAAACTTGAGTTTTGTTTCTCTTGAGTTTCGATGCTGCACTCAACTTCGTCTCAAGAAACATCAAGATTCTCGAGAAAACTAAAACTTAAGAGTGCGGAGATCTGGCCTTCGCATCTGTCTCCAGTCCAAGGCTGCTTGCACAAACTGTGAGTTCTACCAACGAACTGAACTCGCTAAAACCATATATTTGACCATTCCATCATAAAGATACAATATTTGACTTGATTTGACGTGACGTTGAAAAACTGTTTCGCGCAAACTACAAACTAAACCTTAAAACGCAATCCACGTGCAATTCCCTAGAGGGAATCACGTGACCGGAAGTTCTACGGTAGTCACACCGGCCCCTAAATGAGGACACCACAGAGGGGACTCATTTACAACGTTCTAGCTACCTATTCAATCAAACCAACAAATGTACTTAAGTAACTTTTTCTAGTCAATGTTTACGCGTGAAGTTCGAGGCAGTTCTTTGAGTCCATCACAATGTCAATCAAATTTCAGTTTCGCCATCCATCTCAAGTAAACACAGCTTTGTCACTGGGCGTGTAAGTATGCTGTTTGCGGAGATCAAAGGTTCTCCTCTCCGCTGTCTCTTGGCGCGCGTTGCTACAGTAGAACTTGTCTTTATCTTGACAGTGCGCACCAAACCATCTCGGCTCACGATAACATCAAGGACTCGCCCAAGGGGCCATTTGCCTCTTGAAAAGGATTCGTCAACTAACAGGACCAGGTCACCGACTTTAAGGTTCCTTCTCGTCTCGTTCCATTTCCTCCTCTTTAAAAGTGTAGGTAAGTACTGTCGGATCCACCTGTGCCAAAACAGGCCGGCTAAATACTGCGCCTGTCGCCAGGCACGCTTGCAACTGTTATCGTCCTTACTGAATACACCTGGGGGTAGACTCGGACATGACCTCAGGTGTAGTAAGTGGTTGGGGGTTATCGGCTGTTCATCTTGAGGACTATCGCTGTTGCGTGAGAGTGGTCTAGAATTCAAAATATTTACCGCTTCAGCCATTACGGTCGAGAGAACTTCATCTGACACTATCTGCTCCTTCAACACGGCTCGAAGTATTTGCCTCACCGACCGAATCATCCTTTCCCATACGCCACCCATGTGGCTCGCTGTTGGGGGATTGAATATCCACTCAATCCCTTTCTGATTGCAGAAACTATTAACCTTTTGCTGATTCCATCCCTCAATGGCTTCTTTCAACTCCTTATCCGACCTTATAAGGTTTGTGCCTTGGTCACTTCTTATTCGCTCGGGACAACCACGAATACTGATAAATCTTCTGAGTGCATTTACCATCGAGTCCGTTCCCAAGGAATGAGCTATTTCAATATGTATCGCACGGGTTGTTAGACAAGTAAACAGGCATCCGTACCTCTTCACACGAGATCTTCCTTGTTTTACTTCGAGCGGTCCAACATAATCAATGCCAACAAATGAAAATGGTGGCTTTTCAGGGGTAAGCCTGTCTTCAGATAAGTCTGCCATAAACTGCTCTCCTGGGCGTGCATTTCTCCGTTGACAGTCTACACATCTTCTTAACACACGTCGCACTGCTGACCTTCCTTTAATTATCCAGAAAGTCTCTCTTAAGGATGACAAGACACATTCTTGTCCCATGTGACCCAAAGCTTCATGATATTGCCTGACGATTAGATCTGTTACGCGATGCTTGTAAGGGAGGATGATAGGGTGCTTTCTTTCATAGGTAACTGGAGCATTCCGTAATCGACCACCAACTCGTAGTAAGCCTTCACTAAGCTGCGGGTTTAGCTGGCGCAGGGATGCGCCCGCCTTCCGTAAAACTTTCTTTACACATCTGTTTTCCTCGTGAGTTTCTGTGGGCTTGAGTATTTCCACGACGTCTGGAAAGGACACTTGCTGCACTCGCCTGAGTATTTCCCTTTCAGCTACTTGAAGTTCAGCCACCTTCAAATATCTGCATTTCGTCACTAGCGCCTCAACGGGCTTGACTGAGGAGTCACTTGTTGTTAACGGACTCTTCTTTCTCAACTCAACTTTCATTTGAAGATATTTCTTGTAACGTAACAGCCACGCTACAGCAATTTTCAACTTCCACCAGGAGGAGCAACGAGGCGCCAAGGACTCCAAAGCATCATTCTGGACAGTAGCAGCATAGATTTGAGCTTCCTTCCTAACTTCAGGATCACCATCCTTCAACGCTGGAATTTGTATCATTCCTGGCCAGTGGCTCTCAGTCTCCCAGAGAAACCTTGGTCCCTTCAACCAACGATTATTCTTGAGCATAGCATCCAGTTTAAGTCCCTTTGAGCCGTCATCAGCAGGGTTGTCATCTCTGTTCACGTAATGCCACTCAGACAATGAGGATCCGTTGTGTATCACCGTCAGACGATTAGATTCAAATGTATGGAATCGTTTTGACTCATTCCTGATGCACTTAAGTACCGACATTGAGTCAGTCCAATAACACACGCGTTGGATTACTATGTCCAGTTCTTCTCGGATTATTTTGGAGAGTCTCACAGAAATTACAGCAGCTGTAAGTTCCAATCTTGGGATTGAGATTTCACGAAGAGGAGCCAATCTCACCTTTCCCATCACAAACGCGCAGTGAACTTGGTTGCTGGTATCCTTAAAACGGAGGTATGCAACTGACGCATACCCTTGGCGAGATGCATAAGAAAAGAGATGTAATTGTGTCTCCTTGACTTCACCGAATTCTCCGGGCCTAAAACAACGGTCCACTTTAACTTCTTCCAGTTTGGGAAGGTCACCCAGCCAGCGATTCCATTGGGTTTTCTCAGTTTCTTCAATCAAATCATCCCATCCGAGCCTTTTTCTGCTAAGGGTCTGCAACAACAGTTTAGCTTTCATGATATATGGCGCAATGAATCCCAGGGGATCGAATAGAGAATAAACGGCTGACACTATTCCTCTGCGCGTCATAGGTCGCTGATTCGCAACTTACAGAATCTTCTTTAAAGGCTGCCAAACAAACTTGTCTTCTTCAGTGTTCCATTTGAGACCAAGCGCAGTTTCAGTCGGCAGTTTTTCTAAGTCTAAATTTACAACTGATTTTGCCCTTTCAGATTCTGGGATCGTGGCCAGGACTTCTCTTTCATTGCTGTACCATTTCGTTAAACGAAAACCACCTCTTGCAAGCAGTTCCCGGAGTTGACTCACTAACACAATGGCTTCTTCCTTGGTACTTTTGACTTCATCAAGTCATCCACGTACATGTTGCGTTTCACAGTCTCTACCGTGTCTGCTTCAAATTCCCTTCCGTGCAACTCTGCGGTCTTCTGCAAGCAGAAGTTGGCAATACTGGGTGAAGATGTGGCCCCGAACAAATGTTTAACCATTCGATACTCTTCCATTTCTGTAGATAAATCTGCGTTGGGCCACCACAAAAATCTGAGCACATCACAGTCCTTGGGTTCCACCAACACTTGATGAAACATGCCCTCGATATCTGCTACCACGCCAAGAGTTTCTTGCCTAAATCGACTTAGAACACCAATCAACTGATTTGTCTGGTCTGGTCCTGGCAACAGTTGCTGATTCAAGGATGTCCCTCCATACTTGGCAGCGCAATCATAAACTACTCTCACTTTGTCGGGCTTCAGAGGATGTGTTACAGGATGGTGCGGAAGGTACCATACTGGTCTGTCATTTAGCTCTAATTCCTCCTCCGGAATCCTTTCAGCATGACCCTTTTCGATGTAATCAGTCATTGTCGCCTTATATTTCTCACGCATGGCCTCATCTCTCAGAAGTCGTTTCTTCAGAAGCAAGCCCCTTCGCTCCGCAACCACTCTGTTGTTAAGTAAATATGGTGGATCATATCTCCAAGGCAGGGCAACCTGGTAGTGTCCATCTACCATCTTTAACGTCCTCTCCATAACTTCTAAAGCCCTCTTGTCTTCTACTGATGCAGAAACTCTAGTCTCAACTTCGGAATTTTCAAAATCCGTTTTCCATAGTCTCTCCAGCTGTTGGTTCAATTCTTCATTCTGAGCATGAAGTGCGATTTCATCTTGAAGTAAAGGCTGCTCCATTCTTTTGGCATCACCCTCTGGTTCCATACAACTTCCGTTCTGTGACAATTCTTTCCCCAGCATTTTCATCATTTTCTGGAAACGCAACACCTGTCTTGAGATCGTCATAGGAAACACTGTCTTCCAAATGTAACATGTTAGTGCACACATTGGAGCTGTCCACTAAACGTAAGAAGTTGGCTGAGCATTCGCCATTGTATCTTTCTCCACCCAACGCGACCTATCACCGTCCACCCTAAGCTGT